>CAHIKZ030000302.1:1112500-1227500 GCA_903632075.3 Acanthosepion pharaonis
TATTTAGATGGGCGACGGCATGGGATTACCAGGTACTTCAAGCTTAGATGCGTGATTGTTGTGATGGATAATGGCTCGAAATTGTTAATTGTAGAGCCGTGTTCCAATTCCCGCCGAGTTCGTTATATTTACTTACGTACAAATACCTTTGGGAAAGAATGAATCTAAATCTTCTCCCCACCTATGGGTTAATTAATTAGTAAGACATATTGTAAAGGACCGTGTGGGTTTGGGTGTTATTGAATTAGAAACACGGTCTGTTTGTTCCTGCTAGAAGAAGGTCCAACTACAAGAAAATGGCTCAAGTTGAGTCCAACCGAAGATGTAAAAGAAAACAAACAAGTCCGATATATATATATATATATATATATATATATATATATATATATATATATATATGTCAACAAATATATGTATTAAACAACAAACTTAAAAGTGACAAAGACATCAACATTTTTGTTTGTATGTGAACTTAAAGACTTTGTTCTTTGGTGAATGTTTGTACGTACGTGTATGTATATTTCATGGCCTTTTTCCCACAAGTGGGCAAAGCTCAGATTTCTACGAGCGATCACATATTTTAAATGTCTTCGCTGAAATGCAAAGTAGGAAAGTGAAGGAGGCAAGAAGTTGACCAGTATTTATAGTGTAGGGAGTGCGTCCCCTAGTGCACAATTAGGGAATTAAGGAGGAGTTAACTCCGACAATATCATTAAACCATTATTATTTTAAAAACAACTTATAACCGAAATAATTTTAAGGCTTTAAATAACCTGCAAAGGGTTGATAAGCCGTAGAAAACGAATCAACCAACGACCAATTCGCTTATCTGCGTTGAGAGTCACAGAGGAATCCATTTATGTGTAATGTGCCTTGAGCAGTAGACATGACGGTGTTTATTCCTGCTTTGATCAAACCACAGCCGATGTCATCTAGCTAGAAGGTCAGCATTAGTTACGGACACCGAGCCGTTGGCTTCTGTCAAGGAAGCCGTCCACCCACCTATGCTGTGTCATCATCCCTGTGCTGGTTACATCTATAGCTATGGGGCCCAATTTACCACTACTGTGCCGGTGATGACCGTTGATCCTAGAAGATGTTTGGACAATTTTTTTTTAAACACGCTGGGAGTCTTGCACATCTCACCATCAAAAAAGCCTGTTAGGCCAACAGTTTAATCACCGATGACCCTTATATGCGGAAGGCATTATTGGCTTACATGGCACGAGTAGAACTCGTGGAATAGAATCACCCAAATAAAATTAATAAGGACGTATGAATTACATTTGTAGTGGATTGGTAAATATGATTGTACCAATTTTCATATGATAAGTAGAAGAGCTATGAAGTGTAAAAATAAACACAGCTATAGGGTGGTACTTGACTACTGATCACATGTTGTAGAAAAAACACGATACAACAATATGGCGTCACCAATAGGATGTTTATGTCCTCTGAATGAACCAGAAATTTGTCGAGACTTGGATCCGAGGCCGAAAAAAACGAAGCTATTTATTTTATTTTATTTTTTTAATACTAATTTAATATATGAGAAAATCTATTATACCGTCTCCTGTTGTGAATGACATTTTATTTAATGTGGGCTGGTTATTTTGGATAATAATACTTTCTAGTGCAGAGTATTTGGGTGTTATCTGCGGATTGCACTGAGTTTCCACAGGATGCAGATCAATCTGCTAGAGAGTTGGGTGAATGTGTACCGGATATATATACAGGTTGATTTAGATACCTGGGGGCGGTTTAATGGTTAGCAAGCTTGTCTCGTTAAACAATTACGACTGAGCAGTGAGTTCGATCCTCACTGGGTATCCTATACTTTCGGCCTTGTGCCACATCTAAGCTACGCTTGAAAAGTCACTATATACAGGTTGATTGAAAAGTAACTCAACATTTTAAAATACTTATTTATTTATTAACTATAATTTTTACAAGAAATAGATATGTACTTAAAGCGTTTAGCATGAGGTTTTATTTAAAATTCGATAAGCGCATGAGCTTCTGAGCCGCCCAGGAATACCGTCAACTGATTTCACCAGGAACTCTTGTGATATGAAAACGTAACTTCTTGTATTTGTCCTTCAACTTCTTCTAATATCTTGGTTGGGACTAGTAGACTTTGCTCTTTTCAACAACCCCAAAGAAAAAGTCAGGACTTCTGGATGGTCACATATATAGAGAGTTACATTTCAATCGTCCTGGATATATATATATATATATATATATATATATATATATATATATATATATATATATATATATATAGGGTTCAGCGTACCCGGATTAAAGGAGAATTTAATACGGGATACCCTGCCCACAAAATACAACGCAAATTTCAAGAAAAACAACACGATATGGAACGTTTATAAAAAATAGAACATTGTATATTTATTATCTTGTGAATAGGGTAAAAAAAGATTAATGTTTTAGTTCGTTTAAGCAAAAATGTGATTTTGATAAAAATGTCTGTGTCCGTTGTCTTTTAACAGAGTAGCAGAATAATGTCTTTTGTTTTGTATAGTTGTAAAATGAAAAAGGGGCGAGCAATTTAAGTTAAAAAAAAAAGAGTATGAATGTGGAATAAAGATAAAAGGAAAATGTACTTATGAATTGTTTTGGAGTCAGTTGTAAATTTGTTGTTGTTGTTGCTGTTGTTCCTTCCTACTCCACTTTTCGGGTCGAGTCAGTGATGGAATTTACTGTCAATCTTCTGTGATCTTTTGCGCCCTTCTCTGACTGACTGACTGGCGACTGACTTGAAAACTCTGTATTTATTGTCGACTTTTTTTTCACACTGTTCGTTATCTTTTTTTTGGTTTAGCAAATCGCCTCCTTTCATTGGTCCGAAAATTAATTTCACACCTTATTGTGAAATCTGTTTTTGGTCGTTTTGATCCGATTTTGCGGGTGTGCAAATCTACTTTGTGTTTTTTTAGTCATTTGTTGGAATATAGGATTTGTATCCTATAAACCCCCCTCCAGATTGATAAATATTTAAAATATTTTTCAATATCTAATATATGTTTTAAAATGGACGTAGGCCAGTGTACGTGTCTACCGATCTTGTGGTAATGTTTTTTAGGTGTGTTTGGAGGTGTAGAAAATGTTTCACTTACGTTGGTATTTGTCTCGGCTGTAGAATGTTCCGACGTACTTTCCTTTGTAGGTAAATCCAAGTATGCTGGTTTTAGTCTGTCTATAGAGACAGTGTCTTGCTTGCCTTTTGCTACAATTGTGAAATATTTGGGTTTTCTGTTGACTACTTGGAAAGGTCACGTATAAGTAGGGCAAAGAGGCCTTTAAAGAAAGAACAGTAAGATATATAATCCGGTGTTCTTATAGATATTTTTATTTTTACAAAATAGTGCTCAATGTAAATTTACAGAGCAAAAATATTATAAATAGATTTATTTAAAATATGTTTTTTTTCGCTACACAGTTCTAACCATGTTTCAAAAATGGAAGCTTTTATTTAAATGGAAGCTTTTATTTAACTACGATTTGAAATATATATTTCAAATCCTAGTTAAATGAAACGTCTTCTAACCTAAACACCTCCAAAAATCTTTAAATATACAAATAGAAAAAAATGCCTTAAAAATTTTTGCCGTTAATAATAAATTTTTAAAAAATCCAGACGACATGCATTCAACGGATGCCAGATTTCATTGAAAAATACATCCCTACCCCCTACCAAAACGTAACTAATAACTGATACATCAAATTACAGACATAATGAACACGAAGACACCCCTTGTCTAGTGGAAGTGTAACCTTGGAAACGTGAATTATGATTTTAGCTGTGTCTTTAAAACCCAGTAATTTTAAAAGTTACTCCAAAATTCGCTTGAGGATGAAATGGAACTTTAATTTAATTACAAAATTAAATTCGTAGCTTTTAGCTTCAATTTTTGAAACATGGTTAGAACTGTGTAGCGACAAAAACCATATTTTAAATAAATCAATTTATAATATATATATATATATATATATATATATATATATATATATATATATATGAAACATATTATATATATATATATCCTTCGCGAGATTATTTACTAACAAACAGTAATTTTAATTTATTTGTAACAAATGAGGACAATTTGAAATCAAAATATATATAAAATATATATATAAAATATTATTATATATATAGTTAAGAAATATATATTATAATATATATATATAATATTCCTCATATACAAAAACAGTTAATGATATAAATGGCGAGAATACATCCTCGCAAACAAATTTATTAAAATTACATTAATCCACGAACATCGAGATGAATGTTGTGATCCCTGTTTTTAATAAATATAAGGTCTTTTTTTGCTAGTACTTTCATCTGTTCATACAGACATCATCAGGCATGGAAATTGATTTGTTTTCTTTAAATACATCCAGGTAATAACGGGACACGAAAGATTACATCTGAATCGAAATATGTTTTTTTTTTAGAAATGTGTTATTGTTAACTGTAAGTAAATTCTGGGGCGTGCGGTCGCAACGCTAAGGTTGTATTTTTTGAAAATTTAAAAGAGAGTGTGTTTTTTTACTAATATGGTAATTGGAGAATTCTTTGGTTGTAGAATTTCTTACAGTTAACAATCACACATTTCTAAAAAACATATTGAACTGACAAATCTTTGGGTCAAGTCACCAGATTAAGTTCAACCGACGCTTTTATCTACTGGGGTAGAGTGTTCTTGTTCCACGTGCCATGCCTTTTCTGGATATCTCAGTTTCAGTTATTTACCTTTAGTAACTCAACTCTCCACGATTTTGTTCATCTCTGCTGTGGCCAGGTATTGAACTGACAAATCTTTGGGTCAAGTCTCCAGATTAAGTTCAACCGACGCTTTTATCTACTGAAGTAGATTGTTCTAGTTCCACATGCCATGCCTTTTCTGGATATCTCAGTTTCAGCTATTTCTCTTTAGTAACTTAACTCTCTAATTTTTGTTTATCCCTGCCGTGGCCAGGTATTGAACTCACAAACTCTTTGGGTCAAGTCACCAGATTAACTTCAACCGACGCTTTTATCTACTGGGTCATAACTTTCTTGTCATTGGTCCACTGAAAATGATTTGAATTTTTTCTTTAAAATTCATTTTTTTCTTTCTTTTTCATTCTTCCTGATATTCTTTTTTTCTTTTCTGGAACGATTTTTTTCTTTTCTCTGTCCTTTGTTTTTTTTTTTTTAAATTTATTCTTATTCATTATCTAATTCATTTCTTCCTACTTATTCCTTTACCTTTTTCTTTCCTTTAACATATTCTCATTGTTCTCATTTTTTCTCTTTTTGTGGCTCCTTTGTTTCTCCTTTCCATATTTTTTAATGCCCAGTGTGAAATCCGCCATAAATTGTAAACATGGAAATAAAATCCCGCTATTAACAAAGCAGGTTTCTGCCTATAAGCAATTCATGCTCGTCGTTCTCAAAATGGAATGGTGACCATTAATTTGTTAATATTGCATCATTTCATTTCTTGCCAAATATCTTTCTTTGAGTCCTCACCTCACTTTATTTTTCATTGGTAATGTTTTATTTATATTTTATTCTTTAGTCTTTATTCTATTTTACATTTTATTTATTTCCCATGTTCAGCAATGTTTCCTTTTGTTTCATTTTTTCTTTCTTTCTTTTCCATGTCCAGCAAACCGTCTCTGTATTTTTCTTTACTTAAATCATTCTTTCTTTCATTCTTTCTTTCTTTCTTTCTTTCTTTCTTTCTTTCTTTCTTTCTTTCTTTCTTTCTTTCTATATAGTCCATCTCTCATTCTTTCCTTCTTTTTCCTTTTTACGCATTTTCTTTACTTATACTTCGTCTTTTGTTTCTCTTTTCTTTCTGTTTTCTATGAAGATTTTCTTTCTTTCGCATATTCAGCAAACTTTTTCTTTTCCTTTTTACAATTTCTTTGCTTAAATCTTTCTTTCTTTCTTTCTTTCTTTCTTTCTTTCTTTCTTTCTACTTAGTTCATCTATCAATCTTCCCTTCTTTTTCCTTTATACAATGTTTTTCTTTATTTATACTCCGTTTTTTTTTCTTTCTTTCTTTTTCGCAGATTTTCTTACTTTCTTTCTATACTTTCTTTCCTATGTTCAGCAACCTTTCCCTTTTTTATTATTTCTTTGCTTAAATCTTTCTTTCTTTTTTCTTTCTTAGTTTCTTTCATTCTTTTCTTTTTTTCAGTCACAAATCTGAAATGGGAATTAAATTTTGCACTTTTTTTTTTATTATTTATCCCCATCTTGAGTGCCATATTCACAACGTTTTTTCGAGGCTATGTGGATAAAGACGTTTTTATTAACTTTTTTCAATTTGGTTTCTTGAGATTTGAGTTTAACGGAAATATTCATCCAGAAAATTTCATCACGTGGAACTAGAGCAATTTCTCCGATGGACGAAATAAATGGTCCAGTTCGAAATTCCAATTCTCAATATGGCTGGATCTTTCTTTATTTGCTATAACAGTCCAAATCTAAATGCATTTTTTTTTTGTTTGTTTTTCTTTTTTCTTTTTTGCTATGGAGATTTTTTTTTCTTTTTTCTTTCTTTCTTAACCATGTTCAGCAATCCCTTTCTTTTCATTTTTATTATTTTTTTTCTTTCTTTTCTTTCTTTCTTTTTTTTTTACAAGTCCATGTTTCATTTTTTCCTTTTTTTTTTTCTTTTATTTTTTCTCCTTTTCTTTTTTCTTTCTTTCTTTCTTCTTTCTTTCTTTTTTTCTTAAGTCCATGTTTAGCAACCCTTTTTTTTCCTTTTATTATTTTTTTTTTCTTTTCTCTTCTTGCTTTATTTCTTAGTCCATCTTTCATTTTTTTCCTTCTTTTTTCTTTCTTTTTTTTCTTTCTTTCTTCCTATATTTCTTAGCCCTACTTTCTTTCCTTCTTTCTTTCTTCCTTTATTTCTTAGTCTATCTTTCTTCTTTTATTTCTTAGTCCATCTTTCTTCCTTTATTTCTTATTTCATCTTTCTTTCTTTCTTATTTCATCTTTCTTTCTTTCCTTCTTTATTTCTTTCTTAGTCCATCTTTCTTTCTTCCTTTATTTCTTAGTCCATATTTCTTTCTTTCTTTCTTTCTTTCTTTTTTCAGATTCTCTATTTCCTTCTTTCTTTTTTCTCTCCCAAGTACTTTTGTTTCTTTGAAGACATTGGGCTTTCTTCTTCCTTTTTTTTCCCTTTCTCTCTTTCCAGAAAAGTATGTTTCTCATAAACTCAACATCCACCATTCAAACGACCAAAGAGCAAGAGAAAGCGTTTTCTTTTGAAATACTGACAACATTTCTCAGCTGAATTCCAACAGACTCGCTGGATAAATAAATTGCACGGATAGACAAACGAAAAAGAAAGATGGCGTTATAGGTGTGTAAGTCGACAGATGAATTGATGCCCACTGAGTTACTTATAGGGTAGATCAGAATATGGATGCACACGAAGCGAAAAGAGAAGCAGGATTCTTCGTCTGACGAGTTTACTTGGTAGAAGAGTAAAGTAATTGATGGTCGGATGGAATGTGTGATAGATAGTCTTGTAAAAAGAGGATTGACGAGTAATGTCTTGCAGGCAGGTGCATTGTGGGATATAGAAATAGATGGATGGATTTGTCAGGCGTTCGTAGCATTTATGAATAGAAGCCAGAATAAAGTGGCTGGCTCAAAAGATGAAGAGAAAAATGGACAATGAAATAAAACACGATAAAAGAAAGAATATAAGATAATTAAAAGCTGAAATCAAAATTTAGAAATAAAGAGAATAAGAAATGCATTCAGGGAAACTGAAAGAAAAGCTCAGTGAGAGATAATTAGATGGAAAGACAAAAAAAGAGAAAGTTGGAAAGAAATAAGAGCCGACATTTTCAAAAAAGAAAGAATGGTAAACAAATAAAGAAAGTGTATGTGAAATATTTAATATCAGAAAGAATACATTTTTAAGAATAAAAAAATACTTAGAATAAGAAAGAAAGCAGTCCAGTATTTTGAAAGAAAGAAAGTGTTGTGGTAAACGCTCCTACAGTAGAATGAACTCTTCCTCCTCTCATAAATACTAACTGCAAGATTTCCTAGAGGTGATTCATGAGCAGCCGGGGGACCACGAGGCGGTGTACTGGTTAGGAAAGCTTGTCTCGCTAGAGCAATTACGACTGGGTAGTAAGTTCGATCCTCACTTGGTGCCCCATACTTTCGTCCTTGTGCCTCATCTAAGCTACGCTTGGAAAATCACTTTTGAGGCTTGCTGGAATCAGTTCCAGCAAGACAGTCGAACTCTGTGCTTTCAGACAGAGAGGAACCCGGACGAAGCTCTGCCGAAGGTCAGAATCTCGTTCGGGCAGGTTGACCAACCCGATTCTATTTTTACAGTTTCTACGGGCATTTTTTAGCCGAGCTCACGGGCTCGGTAAACCGACGTAAAACTTGGCCTTGTGCCACATCTTTCCCTCGTGGGGGGGAGGCAAGTAAATATTGACTTGCTGGAATCTGTTCCAGCAAGACACTCGAACTCTCTACCTTCGGGCAGAGAGGAACCCAGACGATGCTCTGCCGAAGGACAGAGTCTCATTCGGGGAGGTTGACCAACCCGATTCTGTTTTTACAGTTTCTATCGGCATTTTTTGGGAGAACCTACGGGCTCGGAAAACCTACGTAAAACTTGGCCTTGTGCCACATCTTTCCCTCGTGGGTAGGAGTAAATATTGACTCAGGAGCAGCCGAGACGCAGTGTAACCTAACCGTTCCGACATACACCTCTATCTGCTTATTGCTAAACACTCTTGCTTTGTATATATCTGTTATTTCAATACACTTGTTCAACCTACCTTCGTCCTCTGTGTTTTTCTTTCTGGCCCCTAAACAGAAAGAAAGAAAGGAGCTCTAAATTTTGCAAGAAAGTAGGAAAAAGTTCAGTATGATAACGGGAAAAAGAAAGAAAAAGACAATCTAATCTGAAAGAAAAAAAAGGAGGAAAGAGAATGCCATATATTTTCAATGATTACAAATTTCGATTACAAAAGAAAGAAAGAAAGAAAGAAAGGATGAAAGAAACAAAGAAAAAAAAGGAGTTCTGAATTTTGTAAGAAAGTAAAAAAAGTTTCAGTAAGATAAGGTGAGTAGTGAAAAGGAATAAAAACACAATCTAACCTGAAAGAAAGAAAGAAAGAAAGAGGGAAAGAAGGAAGAAAGAAAGAGGGAAAGCCATATATTTTCAATGAATGAAAATGCCGATTGTAAAAAAAAAAAGAAAAGAAAAAGAAAGAAAGGAAAGACCATATAAAAAGAAAGAAAGAAAAGAAAAGAAAGAAAGAGAGAGTCATATAGATGAATGAAAATGTCGATTGTAAAAGAAAGAAAGACGGAAAAAAGGAAAAGAAAGAAAAGCCATATATTTTGAAAAAAGAAAAAAAGAAAAGAAAGAAAAAAAAGAAAAAGAAAGAAAGAGAAAGCCATATTTTCATATATTTTCGATGAATGAAAATGTCGATTGTAAAAGAAAGAAAGACGGAAAGAAGGAAAGAAAGAAAGAGGGAAAGCCATATATTTTGCAAAAGAAAGAAAGAAAGAAAGAAAGAAAGAAAGAGAGAGTCATATATTTTCGATGAATGAAAATGTCGATTGTAAAAGAAAGAAAGACGGAAAGAAGGAAAGAAAGAAAGAGGGAAAGCCATATATTTTGCAAAAGAAAGAAAAAAAAAGAAAGAGAGAGTCATATATTTTAAATGAATGAAAATGTCGATTATAAAAAAAAGAAAAGAAAAGACGGAAGGAAAAGAAAGAAAGAGGGAAAGCCATATATTTTTTCAAAAAAGAAAAAAAAAAAAAAAAGAAATATTTAAAAATGAATGAAAATGTCGATTATAAAAGAAAGAAAAGAGAGTCATATATTTTAAATGAATGAAAATGTCGATTGTAAAAGAAAGAAAGAAAAAAGGGAAAGCCATATATTTTTTGAAAAAAGAAAAAAAAGAAAAAAGAAAAAGAGAGAAAGCCATGTATGCAAAGAAAGATGAATGAAAAAATGTCGATTGATGAATGAAAATGTCGAAAAAAAGAAAGAAAGAAGGAAAAAAAAGAAGGAAAGCCATATATTTTGCAAAAAAAAAAAAAAAGAAAAGAGAGTCATATATTTTAAATGAATGAAAATGTCGATTGTAAAAAAAAAAGAAAGAAAGAGGGAAAGCCATATGTTTTGCAAAAGAAAGAAAGAAAAGAAGAGAGAGAGAGAGTCATATATTTTCGATGAATGAAAATGTCGATTGTAAAAAAAAAGAAAGAAAAGAAAAAAAAAGAAGGAAAGAAAGAAAAGAGGGAAGCCATATATTTTGTAAAAAAAGAAAGAAAAGAAAAAAGCAAAAGAAAGAAAAAAAAGAAAGAGAGAGTCATATATTTTGAATGAATGAAAATGTCGATTATATGTGTTTGCAAAAAAAAAGAAAGAAAGACGGAAAGAAGGAAAGAAAGAAAGAGGGAGAAAAGCCATATATTTTGCAAAAGAAAGAAAAGAAAGAAAGAAAGAGAGAGTCATATATTTTCGATGAATGAATGAATGAAAATGTCGATTTAAAAAAAAAGAAAGAAAAAAGACGGAAAAAGAAGGAAAAGAAAAGAAAGAAAGAAAAGAGGAAAGTCATATATTTTTGAATGAAAAAAAAAAGAAAGAAAGAAAGAAAGGAAATGAAAAAAAAAAAGAAAGAAAGAAAGTCATATATTTTCGATGAATGAAAATGTCGATTTTGTCGATTGTAAAAAAAGAAAGAAAGAGGGAAAAAGATGTTTTGCAAAAAAGAAAGAAGGAAAGAAAGAAAGAGGGAAAGATGAATATATTTTAAAAGAAAAAAAAGTAAGAAGGAAAAAGAAAAAGAAGAGAGTCATATATTTTCGATGAATGAAAGAGTCATATATTTTAAATGAATGAAAATGTCGATTGTAAAAGCAAAAAAAAGAAAAAAGAAAGAGAGGAAAGATGAATATGTTTTTAAAAAAAAAAAGAAGAAAGAAAGAAAGAGAGAGTCATATTTTTTCGAGAAAAATGAAAAATGTCCATTGAAAATGCCGATTGTAAAAAAAAAAAAAGAAAGAAAGGAAAAAGAAAAAAAAGAAAAGGAAAGCCATATATTTTTTTGCAAAAAAGAAAAAAAAGAAAAGAAAAGAAAGAAAGGGATATATTTTTAAATGAATGAAAATGTCGAAAAAAAAAAAAAAAAGAAAGAAAGAGGGAAAGCCATATGTTTTGCAAAAGAAAGAAAGAAAGAAAGAAAGAAAGAGAGAGAGAGTCATATATTTTCGATGAATGAAAATGTCGATTGTAAAAGAAAGAAAGAAAGAAAGAAGGAAAGAAAAAAAGAAGGAAAGCCATATATTTTGCAAAAGAAAGAAAGAGAGAGTCATATATTTTAAATGAATGAAAATGTCGATTGTAAAAGAAAGAAAGAAAGAGGGAAAGCCATATGTTTTGCAAAAGAAAGAATGAAAGAAAGAAAGAGTTGAGTCAAATATTTTAAATGAATGAAAACGGAAAGAATGCCGATTATAAAAGAAAAAGAAAAGACATATAAAGAATGAAAATGTCGAAAAGAAAGAAAAAAAGGGAAAAAATATATTTTGTAAAAGAAAGAAAAGAAAGAAAAGAGAGAGTCATATATTTTCGATGAATGAAAATGTCGATAAAAGAAAAGAAAAGAAAGAAAGAAAAAAAGGAATGTTCGTTGAATAAATTATGATAAAAGAAAAAAAAAGACGGAAAGAAGGAAAGAAAGAAGGGAAAGCCATATATTTTGCAAAAGAAAGAAAGAAAGAAAGAGAGAGTCATATATTTTCGATGAATGAAAATGTCGATTGTAAAAGAAAGAAAGAAAGAAGGAAAAAAAAAAAGAAGGAAGAAAAAAAAGAAAAGGCAAGCCATATATTTTTTGAAAAAAAAAAAAGAAAGAAAGAGAGAGTCATATATTTTAAATGAATGAAAATGTCATATATTGAATGTAAAAAGAAAGAAAAAAGAGGGAAAGCAATATGTTTTGCAAAGAAAGAAAGAAAGACAGAAAGAGAGAGTCATATATTTTCGATGAATGAAAATGTCGATTGTAAAAAAGAAAGAAAGAAGGAAATAAAGAAAATATGTTTTGCAAATTTTGCAAAAGAAAGAAAGAAAGAAAGAAAGAGAGAGTCATATATTTTCGATGAATGAAAATGTCGATTGTAAAAGAAAGAAAGAAAGAAGGAAGAAAAAAAAAAGAAGGAAAGCCATATATTTTGCAAAAGAAAGAAAGAGAGAGTCATATATTTTAAATGAATGAAAATGTCGATTGTAAAAGAAAGAAAGAAAGAGGGAAAGCCATATGTTTTGCAAAAGAAAGAAAGAAAGAAAGAAAGAGAGAGTCATATATTTTCGTTGAATGAAAATGCCGATTGTAAAAGAAAGAAAGACGGAAAGAAGGAAATAAAGAAAGAGGGAAAGCCATATATTTTGCAAAAGAAAGAAAGAAAGAAAGAAAGAGAGAGTCATATATTTTCGATGAATGAAAATGTCGATTGTAAAAGAAAGAAAGAATGAAGGAAAAAAAAAAGAAAGAAAGCCATATTTTTTGCAAAAAAAAGAAAAAGAAAGAAAGAGAGAGAGTCATATATTTTCGATGAATGAAAATGTCGATTATAAAAGAAAAAAAAAAGAAAAGAAAGAGAGAGGAAAGCCATATTTTGCAAAAGAAATGAAAAATGAAGAAAGAAAAAAGAAAGAAAGAAAGAGAGAGTCATATATTTTCGATGAATGAAAATGTCGATTGTAAAAGAAAGAAAGAAAGAGGGAAAGCCATATGTTTTGCAAAAGAAAGAAAGAAAGAAAGAAAGAGAGAGTCATATATTTTCGATGAATGAAAATGTCGATTGTAAAAGAAAGAAAGAAAGAGGGAAAGCCATATGTTTTGCAAAAGAAAGAAAGAAAGAAAGAGAGAGTCATATATTTTCGATGAATGAAAATGTCGATTGTAAAAGAAAAGAAAAGAAAGAAAGAGAAAGGAAAGCCATGTTTTTTTGCAAAAAAAAAGAAAGAAAGAAAGAAAGAAAAAGAGTCATATATTTTCGATGAATGAAAATGTCGATTGTAAAAAAAAAAAAAGAAAGAAAGAAAGGGAAAGCCATATGTTTTGCAAAACAAAGAAAGAAAGAAAGAAAGAGAGAGTCATATATTTTCGATGAATGAAAATGTCGATTGTAAAAGAAAGAAAGAAGGAAAGAAAGAAAGGATATTTAAAGTTTATAAATAATACCATTTTCAACGACTGAAAATATAGAAAATAAAAAATGTAAGAAGATATATAGGAAGAAACGGAGAATGAACGAAAGTAAGAAAATAAAAAAAAATCCAATGTTTTCAATGGATGAAAATCACTTATTTGAGAAGATAGAAAGAGAGAAATAGAGAAAATGAAGAAAGAAAGACTGAAAAAACAAAGAGAAAGATTGCTGCACACAAGAAAGAAAAGTAAAATTAGCAGGATTTATGCAAAGAAATAAATTAATATTATCTAATCTGAAAGAAGAAAAGAAAGAACGAAAAAGAAGTTTATTTTAAAAGAATGAAATATAAAATTTTTGATTACACCGCTTAAAAATAAAAACCGAATCTTGTCCTTCAGTAAGAAAAAGATAACATGAAAATTAATAAAAATAAATTTAAATTGGAAAAGTTAAAAAATCCCAGGTATTAATTATAGATTTCTGTATATATGACCTACAATGCTGACCATCCCATAATGGGCTGATGTTGTACATACCTATATAGTAGACACCCGTTATCTAGCGCGATAATAACAGCGTCGTTTGGTTAAAATTCATTTTTTGGATAGTAAGGCAGAAGGCCAGAGCGATGGAATATGGAAGCCGTGCGCTGCCAAGTCCGGGCCTCTCTTGGCTGCACTGGCAAGATCGACAAGAGT
Source organism: Acanthosepion pharaonis (assembly GCA_903632075.3). Lineage (NCBI taxonomy): Eukaryota > Metazoa > Mollusca > Cephalopoda > Sepiida > Sepiidae > Acanthosepion > Acanthosepion pharaonis. The sequence continues at coordinate 1,126,448 of CAHIKZ030000302.1, forward strand.
ATAACGCAAATATATAAATTGGATATAAGTAGGAAGCAATTTTAAATTTTTACTGATTTTCTTGAGAACGGATGAAATTTTTTTGTTTTTCTTATTTCTTTGTTTCACTCATTAAAACCTTCAAGATAAACAAGTAAGTCTTTGCCGATTTTAAATCGTTCTGTAAGAAAATGATTACTGATACGCAAATGAGTGTGTCACGTGCCGGGAATGAAGTGGGGTAGGGTGGGGGGTTGTTCATTGCTCTTGACCAATACAGGTTCGTTGCGAGCACATATGCGTCATAGCTCGGGGAATGGCGAGAAAAAATGGTGGTTTCGAAGCAGTTCGTTCGGGGTTGCCTGATTTATGACTTTAAGTTTGGGTTGTCCGCAGCCGAACCAAGTCACAGAATATGTGAGTAAACGCACCCTCAGGCATTTGTTCCAGAAATTCGATTCGGGAGATCTGATCTTTTGTGATGAATCTCACAATGGTCGGTATGATGAGGCCCTGAAAGTGGCCTTAGAGGAGAAAAAACATGCTTTGTCTACTTATTTTTAACAAGATCTTCTTATAACTATGTATACGTTTCTTAGTATCCTTATTAAAGAAAGAAAGAAAATTGCCATGTTGATGTACATTCATTTTATTCCGAGTACTTTCGACATTAGGACAATGTCATCATCAGGGTTCCGTTTCTTTCTAAGGCGGAAATTGTCGTCATCATTGTGTTAAAAAATTAAAACCAATGGTTAAAATTAATTACGAATTCTGCAAAAATATTTTAAAATGTTTACGGTAGATAGTTTAAAATATCTAGGTTTTAACTAATAGTTTTAAATAGTTTTTTTTTTAATATTTAGACATTTCAATTACTTAGTTCCCTCAGTTGACTTTAGTCGTATGTTTACATCATAAAATTTTAAAATCGTACAGTACATAACCATAGCGTTTTTCGCTTCCCAACTAAAAATATAATTTTCAGATGAACACAACATTTTTTGTTTTAAGAAAAACAAGACCCTGATGATGACATTATGCTAATGTTAAAAATAGTCGGAATAAAATAAATATGCATCAACACGGCAATTTTTTTTCCTTTAATAAAGGATACTAAGAAACTTCTCTAAATTGTCTGTCTGTTTCTCTGTCTCTTTCTCTCTCTCTCTATATATATATATATATATATATATAGAGAGATAGATAGATAGATAGATAGATAGATAGATAGATAGATATCTAGATAAATACATATATATATATATATATATATATATATATATATATATATTATGATTATTTTAAAAAATTATGATTACTTCGCTACATAAGAGTTCTCCTGTTTCAAAAACGAGAGCCGAAAACCTCAATATAATTATTAAAATTAAATTGAATTAAAGTATCAAGCCCTGTTTCATCCTCAAGCGAAAATTAAGCTCTACTTTTGTATGGAGCACTGTTTTTTAAAAATAAAAACAAAAATACTAAAGAACTCCGGATTATTTACCTAACGTAGAGATATATATATATTTCTCTCTTTCTCTCTCTCTCTCCATATATATATATATATATATATATAGAGAGAGAGAGAGAGAGAGAGAGAGAGAGAGAGAGAGAGAGACAGAGACAGAGACAGAGACAGAAAGACAGACAATTTAGATAAGTTTTGCCTATTCTTATTCTTAATAGGATCATCCCATAATTACGGACAAGATTCTTGGTATCCTTATTAAAGGAAGAGAAAAAGCCACCATATTCATTTTATTACGATTATTTTCGACATTAGCACAATTTCATCATCAGTGACTTGTTTTCTAAAACAAAAAATGTTGTGTTCATCTAAAAAATTAAACTTTTACTTTTGAAACGAAAAACGCTAAGGTTATGTACTGTACGATTTTTAATTTTTTATGATTAATAAGAATATAAAATTTCTCATTTTGCCTGTTATGTTCTGCACTTCACAATTACTTCACAATTTCGTAGCAGAATCGTTGTGCAATTGTTCGGTCTAATCGTCAGGTGTTATCTGCAAATGGCAGTCAATTTCCTCATTTTTGTTATTATCATAAATTTAAAATATTATGAGCTATTTTATTGATGTTGGGTTAATTTTTCTTCTTTGTTTTAGTGTGTGTGTGTGTGTGTGTGAGGGAGAGAGAGACAGAGTGAAAGAGAGAGAGAGAGTGTGTGCGTGTGTCTGTTTGCACACGTGAGTGTGTATATATTCGTATGTATTTGATGTCGTGGTTACTTCTTCTTTTCAGAATTTTCTTGTATCCTTATATTGAGTTATATCTATCTTGGATTACGACTAATATCTTTGATTGCCATTTATTTAATCATCCTTAAGCTCATCTATGTGTGTTAATCACCCTGAAGATATATATGCCTATATATATATATATATATATATATATATATATATATATATATATATATATATATATATATATATATATACATATACACTCACTCTAAATTCTGTTTTTATTCCGGAGTTGTTTTTTTTTGTTTTCTTTTTTGAATTTGTAGGTCTGATGAATTGGATCGTATTTACGATTCCAATGGAATAAATTATGAACATGGAATATTAGTGTTTAAGCCTTTTTATTATATATACACACACACAAACATATATATATATATATATATATATATATATATAGAGAGAGAGAGAGAGAGAGAGAGAGAGAGAGAGAGAGGAGGGAGAGAGAGCGAGAGGGAGATAGATATGAATAGACTAAGATACACAGATAATGAACGGACGAAATTATATCAAACTCTCAATCTGTCTGTCTGTCTGTCTGTCTCTGTATATATATATATATATATATATATATATATATATATATATATATATATATATACAGACTTAGATAGATATGAACGAAGGTATAGATAGATAGATAGATAGATAGATAGATAGATAGATAGATAGATAGATAGATAGATAGATAGATAGGTAGATATGTAGCAAGGGAGATAGATTGATAGATATGAACAGAGTGAGATAGATATTTAGACACGAAGATTTAATATGAACTGAGATAGATAGATAGATAGATAGATAGATAGATAGATAGATAGATAAGATAGATAGATAGATATGAATAGGCTTAGATAGATAGATAGATAGATAGATAGATAGATAGATAGATAGATAGATAGATAGATAGATAGGCGAATTCATAGAAATATCCAAATAGATAAAAACAGAAAACTATATACTGATATATATATTAAGTTAACCAAATAAAATATGGCATAGTTTATGTTAATTTTTCCGTCCACGCTTTTCATCTCAGCATTCGACATCTGACTATGATTCCTACCAACGATTAAACGTCGAGAATTAATGTCTATTCGAAATACACTTCTATCTTAGACATAAAACAGACCATCCTCACGTATACATATGCGTGTGCGTGTGGGAGCCTGTACAGGTGCGTGTGCGCTTTTCTGTGTGTAGGTGAGCGCGGGTGTGTATGTCTGCTTGAAGCGTACATTGCCTTTGGCTCTACAAGAAGTGAAGTACTTAGAATCAGAAAGGGAACTACTTGTTCGAATTGTTGGTCGAGAGTATTAACTAATAATGCTCTTGTCTCATGTTTCCTTGCCAGAAATAATGGACTTGTAGATACGCGCATGACGCTATATCCACACGCCTCTATTCTCCAACATTCCCGCCTAAATACCATTCAGACTCACCCCATTTTGACATAACATATAAGAGCTTCCGTTTGTGTACAAATATGCAGAAAGCACGGACCTTACGCTTAGTAACACAAACTCTAAACGGCAATATACAGACTACTGTATAAAGTACACATGTAAAAAAAAATCGTTTTCTAGGAGACTGCTTTAAAAGAAGGAAACTAGTGACAGAAAAAAAGTCACTATATTCAATAAATGTTCAATGCATTTGCCACATTGTCCGACACCAGATTTTCGCGTCAAATTCCACCACATGGTCAGATATTCGGCAATGTTACTCAGACAACTTGAGCTCGTCTCCCTAGGCCGATAAGACCAAGAAACCAACCTCCTGACAAATCCAACAACGTGAGATAGAAACTCAGAATTCATGGTAAAAATTATATGACAAAGTGGAAAAATATTTCTTGTGACGCATTTTCGTCATACATTTTCCCATATATATATATATATATATATATATATATATATATATATGAATGCTTGAAAAACCTTGGATAGTTCTACTTATATTAGAACAAATCGGTACCGAAGGAAAATTGTGTAATATAAAAAAAGAAAGAGGAAGAACATTAAACTATGGCGAAACCAATCGTCCAGAGTTCAAGCTCAAAGTCCAAAGAAAAAAACTCCAACGCGAGTAAAACTCAACTACGTAAAGTGCTCAATACACGAAGTAGACAAAAACCTAAGATAATCCTAAGGAGCCAGGCAAACCTACCTAGTCATCTCTGCTGACTATTCGTTTAAGTGAAACCTAGGTACGTTTACCTGGATCCTTAGGATTATCTTATATATATATATATATATATATATATATATATATATATATATGTGTGTGTGTGTGTGTGTGTGTGTATGTGTGTGTGTGTGCATGTTTGTTTCATTAAAACGACAAACAAGGTACTACGGATAATTTTTTTATTTAATTTTTCTTGTGTTCGAACAAGAGCTTTCTTTTCTGGACAAAGGGTGTGTAAAAACTGTCCAAATGTTTTATAGTTCCGAGCGCCTTCGGCTATATTTTTAACCATTATTAGGGGTGATTTTATTTTTTTCAGCTTAAGTGAGTGTGTGGGTTATGTGTTATGTCTTTAGTACATTATAGAGATGTTTTATTTTCCGAACACGGTTAGCACATTGTGGCCTTGTTCTTAGTTATTATTTTAAGTGTTAGTTTTTTTTTTTTTTTTATTATTAGGGCTTCCTCTCTATATATATATATATATATATATATATATATATATATATATATATATATATACAAGTATAGGATTGGTGTATATGGAATAAATTCCACTAACCAACAAATACTATTCTTAAAAGAGTGCTCAATAAAAGTAGAACAAATATAATTATTTATTAGAAAATTCTAACAGAAATATGTTATAAAATCACCAAAAGAAGATTACGTAAGTTTTAAATATTAATTTTAAAAAAAATAAATTTATTGACCATGCTTTTCTGGTTCGTTTTATTTTCTGTCAAATATGCTTTTATCAACGTGAACACGAAGCTAAACTAATAGAATATCACACTACAAATGCCACAAGTATACAGTTCATCCAAACTACACAAGTACTGCTTTGTCTTCCACTTGTTATCTGTCTATATTTCTGAGATGAGTTATTATGTACATTATTTACATTATTCAAACTATTGTCCACATCTTTGTCGCCATATTTATCATAACGTTTCGGCCATTGTACAGCTTCTTCAGCTGGTTGGAATGTCGAACTGAACCCTTTTATTTCGCTCACTGGGGTAGACAGTTCTAGTTCCACGTGTTATGTTTAATGGATGTCAGTTATCTCCTGTTAATTCCCCTCTCCAAGTTCTCCACTGCCTTAACCGGGTATTGAACTCACACACTTTGGGTCCTGTCACTGGATCTAACCAACGCCTTTATCCACTGTTTGTTGCCTTTAATTCCTCATTGCTTTGTTACTGTTTTATCCTCAAGTACCTTTTTTTACTACAGTTTCGAGATAATTCCTAAATTCTGATTACCTTGAGTTGTCGCTTTCTTTCTTTTTACCTATGTATTTGAAATATTGTTACTCGTATTAAAACTTCATAAATAGCTTACCAATTGTCGCTTTCATTGATCTAATTTCCTCAGGTGTTCTCTGTCTTTTTATTTCCTTGTAGATCTATTTTATAACCGACCATAACAGCGAAATCCACAAATTCGTTTTCATGTTTACAACTGATCCAGTTTTCCGTCTTGTATTTATTTATCCTTTGCAGACTAAACGTTCTAAATAATTTCACGTTTCATTCCCGTAGACATAGATACATACCAGTGGTCTCTCTGTCCAAAATTCGTTCACTTGCACAGTTTCTTGTGGATCGGCTTTCCTATGAAATCCTGTCTATTTTTGTGTCCTTTCTGTTTGTTACTTGGACATTTGAGCAACAGACATCTGAGCAATGGACATTAGGCCTATTGACATTTAATTGAATGGACATTTAGCCGAAAATATAGTGGCTTACTTTCATGTCACACTCTCTATCGTAATTTTTTTGAGAAAAAAGAGTAATGGTGTTGACCTTAACATAAATAAACGGTGAGATTGAATGTTCTTCGCCATTAAACTTGCTATTTAATTTCTTCAATATGTTCTAGATATATTTATATTTATTTACTGTATTAATATACAATTTTCCGCTTTTTTGTACAGGCTTTAATTTAATCAGTTCAAATTCAGTGGTAATTAAGTGGAATCCAACGTAACAGTTTGAAAACTGACATCCTAATCGAAATTATAACAAATTTTGGAATCGACAAATTATTAATAGGAAACCCATATTTGTCAATCCACATTCTCCGGTTCTGTAGTAATTTGACATTAAACGAAGTAGTTATTTATGAAATACCAAAGTAATTTATATTATTAAATTTAAAATTTAATATATATTATTACCATGTACACATCATGGAAATCCTCCCACCGACATGAGAAAGAAGAAATCTTTTAAACACAAGTCTTGTGTCTATCATTGAGAAATAGGACAAGTATCAAAAATATATTGTCTAATAGTAATTGCGCACAATCTTTAAATACTTGAGAACAAGAACATACATCGTACCTTAGTTGATCAATTTTCTGCAATAAATATTTTAAATAAAAAAATCGATGAGAAATAGGGAATTTTCTGTGAACAGTTGTTCACACCAATATATTCATAATATACAAATATACAATGATTAGTCTTATTCCAACTAATAATACTGCTAATTGAAATAATTAAAGTATTGATTGCTACTATTTTTACTTATACTTTTTAAGTGAAATGCCCGTCGCCCAAATGTCTCTCGACCATATGCCCGTTGGCTAAATGTCTCTCGGCCAAATGTCCGTTCGGCCAAATGTCCGTTCGGCCAAATGTCCGTTCGGCCAAATGCCAGTTCGGCCAAATGTCTCTCGGCCAAATGTCCTTTCGGCCAAATGTCTCTCAGCCAAATAAACGTCGGCCAAATATCTCTCGGCCAAATGCCCGTCGGCCAAATATCCGTTCGGGCAAATGTCTCTCGGCCAAATGCCCATCGGCCAAATGTCTCTCGGCCAAATCCCCGTCGGCCAAATGTCTATGGGCCAAATATCCGTCGGCCAAATGTCTCACGGCCAAATATCCGTCGGCCAAATGTCTCTCGGCCAAATGCTCGTTCGGCCAAATGTCTCTCGGCCACATGCCCGTCGGCCAAATGCCCGTCGGCCAAATATCCGTCGGCCAAATGTCCGTTCGGCCAAATATCCGTTCGGGCAAATGTCTCTCGACGATATCCGCGTCGGCAAAATGTCTCTCCGCCAAATATCCGTCGGCCAATGTCTCTCCGCCAAATGCCCGTCGGCCAAATGTCTCTCGACGATATCGGCGTCGGCAAAATGTCTCTCCGCCAAATATCCGTCGGCCAATGTCTCTCCGCCAAATGTCCGTTCGGCCAAATGTCTCTCCGCCAAATGTCCGTTCGGCCAAATGTCTCTCGGCCAAATGCCCGTCGGCCAAATGTCTCTCGGCCAAATGCCCGTCGACAAAATGTCTCTCCGCCAAATATCCGTTCGGCCAAATGTCTCTCGGCCAAATGTCTATCGGCCAAATATCCGTCGGCCAAATGTCTTGGCCAAATATCCGTTCGGCGAAATATCTCTAGGCCAAATGCCCATCGGCCAAATGCCCATCGGCCAAATGCCCGTCGGCCAAATGTCTCTCGGCCAAATGCCCGTCGGCCAATGTCTCTCGGCCAAATGTCCGTTCGGCCAAATGCCCGTCGGCCAAATGTCTATCGGCCAAATATCCGTCGGCGAAATGTCTTGGCCAAATATCCGTTCGGCGAAATGTCTCTAGGCCAAATGCCCATCGGCCAAATGCCCGTCGGCTAAATTCCCATCGGCCAAATGTCTGGCAACGTTCTATTTCCTGGTTCTTTCCTCACAGGCTTTATGTATTTGTTTTCTTTTTTCCAATTATGTTTTGTTTTTATATAATTTGTTATTATGTCATTGATTTCAGTTGGTTTAATGGCATTGATTTAATTGATTTCATTTCAATTATTTCAATTGATTTAATGGCGTTGATTCAAGTAATTTCATTTAAATTGATTTCAACTGATTTCAATTGATTTAAGGGCATTGATTAAACTTATTTCATTTCAATTCATTTAATGACATTGATTTAAATTATTTCATTTCACTTGATTGCAGTTAACTTCAGTTGATTTAATGGTATTGATTAAAGACACTATTAAGAAGAAAACAGTTTCACTTTTTAGGTTTCCACTGCGTAAATTAGAGGAAATGTTCGGAAAGAATTTATTTGATATTCACTGGATTTGTTTTCTGAAGAGTTCCGATAAGTATTTTACTTTTGATTTTTGAATTCCATTCTTTGTGTTTTCCGGAGTTTTCGTTTATTCTTTATTCTGTTATCATTCACCGCCTCCGTTGTAAACACTACCTTTTTTATTGGGTTCGAGAAAATTGAATTTTTGGTTAATTCTGTTTACGCAATTCTTTGACAATACTTTTTTTTTCCTTTTCACTTTCTTACCTTTTAGATTAAAAAAAAAAACTTTTATTAGTATTTGATTTTTGAAAGAAATAAAAGAAAACCTTATAATTTCATTTGTGTTAGAATTAAACAAATCCCAACTCTCCTTTTTCTTACAGGCAATCACGTCTTCATTCGCTTCATTCGACGCGTGAACGTTTCTCACATATTTGATGTCAAATTTTAGTTGGTTTCAATCATAATAAAGTTTTACCTACATAAGCGTCAGGTAGTTCTGTGTTTGGAGAAATAATTTAAAGGTTTATATACAATCAGAAACAGTGGTCAGCCTTAAAGCTGAGATAAAGACAATGAATTCGAACATATATATATATATATATATATATATATATATATATATATATATATATATATATATATATATGAAGAAATATAGTCTTAGAGGTGTGCTATATTTATGGGATAAAGTGCTCAATATCAGAGATAGAGCGTGTGTAAATATAAAAATGAACATATAAGTCAACACTTAGAGGCGAAAGTCTGTTTCATGCTATATGCAATCGTCAGGGCCTGACGATTGCATAAAGCATGAAACAGACTTTCGCCTCTAAGTGTTGACTTATATGTTCACTTATATATATATATATATATATATATTAAGACATTTTTTGTTTATACATTCTTTTTATTGTTATAAATATTTAAGTAAATGCTCTGTTTAAAATAAACAGTATTAAACAACATTTACCGGCCTGAATGTCCAAGAAATTTTCACAGAAAATATACGTCCTCCGACAGGATTCGAACCTGTATCCTATACGGAATCCTGTCGGGGGTGGGGGAATATTTTTTATCGCCCACATTTTATTTCGTATGTATCGGTTTCCTTTCGGGAAGAGTGTAATGAAGTCCCTCGAAAATTTCATTTTTTTATTGTGCTAACTAAATCTTTAGTCGATTTGGTATTTCTCTTTGAGTTTGTTACGGTGGAGTAATGGATAACGGCTCGGATTGAGAAATCCGAGAGCCGAATTACAGTCAAATCTATTACGTTTTCTTACGTGCTAATACCCTTGGAAAAGGTATGAATCGTCTCCTCCTCTCTCCCACCTATGGGTAAATAGCAGGGCGGCCCAGGTTCTATCTTGGACGGCAAAAGGTCTAACACAGAAAGAAATGACAACCTACTGCGGAAAAATCGGACAGTCATTCATCGAAAGATACATGATCGCTTAAGCGTGTATCACGTATGGCACATAACTGACTGACTTCATTTTCTATGTGTTATGACACTTCAGGACGTGCGTGACTATGACTCTCCACAACTTCTTATTTTTTTCTTGCTCTAAGAAACTTTTATCCCATGAATGTCCTACATGACTGCTATTCATAATGCTTCTTATTTTATGTCATGTCATTTCTGAACATTGTTGATCATGGATCTCCACAGCTTTCTTTATTTTGTTGCTTTAAGTAACTTTTGACCCCCTTACCATTCATCTTTGAGTTCTGTCATCCAATCATTTTTTTTATCTTTTATCCACCATGCCACTTCAGGACGTGCGCGATCATGGCTCTCCACAACTTCCTGTTTTTGTTGCTTTAAATAACATTTGAATATTTATCAGTCCATTTTGAAAATGTTCTGCCATCTATTTATATTTTCATTTTTTATCTGCCACGTCACTTCAGAAAGAGAATATTCATGACTCTCCACGACTTCCTTATTTTCATGCTCTGAATAACTTTTGAACCTTTACCGTCCCCCTTTGTCCTTGTTCTGCCATCAAATCGACCATACGTGTTAAGCAGTTTGACTCCGTTCAATTACCTTCAATACGTCATGTGAGTGTTAAATCCTCCAGACCCTCTTTCCTTTTCATGCGTCCCCGAAATATAAGCCCCCTCTTTATGATTGTAACTATAATTATTTTTGTTGCTTTTTACCTCATACTTTCAATCTTGGTCCCGGTGGCTCCCTCAGAATTTGTCAATATGGCATCGCATCCGTGTTGCTGTAAGTCTCTTCATTATCTTTGATGAGATTGTGCGATATTAATTACCAGTTAGGACATTTATCTTTTGATTCCATGTGCCAATATTTTGTACGATTAATTTAAATGTGCCACACAAGCATTCACTTCCTTTCAGTACGTGTTGTAATATGGACATATTTTAAAGTTATAATAAAATCTATTTATTTTAAAAATATATGCTTATGACCAGGGGCGTATCCAGGAGTTTTGAATGTGCAATAAATATAAAATCACTGAAATGAATGAGTAGAAGTGGTTTAGTTTCTTTTCATCAAAAGGATGCAATGCGCCACTTGTAAGCATCAAATGCGCCACTTATGGCGCATGCGCCACAGGTTGGCCATCCTTGATTTAGGAGATCAGATATTACCGATGAGATTAAAACTCTTTTCTTTGTTTATAAAAACATTTTCCTGATTATTAATAATTTACTTGATTTCTGAAAGGAATTATTCGCTCTGTTGAATGCATTTCGTATTTCTATTTCACACTTCCCATCATCTGTTACTACGCTAAACACATAGTTAAATTCCTCTTCTCCTCACAATATACGTAATTAGAGCCTCCGGTCGAGATGACATATCTATACGTGGAAAGCCACATATAACTATTCAGTCAACAACTTGTATTTTTTCCTAATTAATCTCTAATTTTGTTAACGAACTCTGATGAGGACAGACCACCTTTTGTATCCGTTTTCGCTTTTCACGTTTTTCAGGAGATTTTTTTAATTTGTCGTTTGACGGTGAACTGAAGGGAGTTAAAAGGTTCATGCAATGTTTTGTTTTCTTGCGAGTTTTGCACTTGTTTTTACTGAAGAGCGCTTAGGTACGTCAAGCTAAATGACGGTTCCGTATAGGATGCAGGTTCGAATCCTGTTCTATGAAAATTTCTCGGACATTCAGGCCGGTAAATGTTATTTAATACTGTTTATTATAAATAGAGCATTTACTAAAACACTTGTATCTATAAAAAGAACGTTAAACATAAAAAATGTCTTTAATAAATTGTCGGACTTTGTCCATTTCTTAACATATATATATATATATATAAAGAACAGTAAGATATATAATCCGGTGTTCTTATTGATATTTCTATTTTTATTTTTACAAAATAGTGCTTCATGTAAAATTCCCTTGAGGATGAAATGGAACTAATGTTTTTAATTTAATTACAAAATTAAATTTGAAGCATTTAGCTTCCATTTTTGAAATATGGTTATAACTGTCTAGCGAAAGAAACCATATTTTAAACGAGTTAATTTATAGTATATATATATATATATATATATATATATATATATATATATATAGATAGATAGATAGATAGATAGATAGATAGATAGATATATAATTGTGTATTGAGGAAGCAATCCTTCTTTCATGTACATTTCATTGAATACGAGAGACAAGGTGCTTATATTTAATTTTTATACAATTTCTCAAAAAAAAAAAATTGCACAACATCAGTTGACATTAGCAAAAAAAAAATAGATTAATTATTTATGACAAAAAATTTAAAACCTCTAAACTTATAGTTAAAAATAATAATTCCCCTCCTAGAACAAATTTAAATAGGGCAAATATTATTTCTGAATTTAAATGCCCATTAAGGAGTTGTATTCCTGATGAATCAAAATTCGTAAATAATTATATAGGACACACTACAACATGTTTGACACGCAGACTCACTCTACACGTTTCTGACCATAGCTCAATAAGATCTCATTTAAATATTCATTGAGACATACCGGACATTATTCGTAACATACTTGTTGACACAAGTATAATAGCATCATCTACATGCAAAGGCTAAGAATAATGGAAGCCTTATTAATAAAAAAACAACAAAAAAAAACAACATTTAATAATATTAAATTTGAACATGGACACAAAATCTCAACCGAGTTTTGAAAAATGAAAACATTTTATAAAACATACATATAACAGACTATTTCTTATTTAACACTTAAAATATTTAATCCTTGAAAATGGCTAAATGAATAGTCGAGTTCTCTCGGATAAAAAGACTTTTCTGAGAGTTTTTATATAATTTATCATCCGAAAAGAAAAAAAAACTTATTAGATCGCATGAGAAATTGTATACAAAACTAAATAATAGCAACTTGTCTGTCGTATTCAATGAAATATGCACACACATACACACACACACACACACACATATATATATATATATATATATATATATATATAGTCGGCTCTCCCGTCGAATTCGACGTATGAGGGTCAAGCAGATCATTTCCCAGGAAACCGACAGCAGCACATGAGATTTGATCATAGTGGTGAACGTTTCGTGCAGGACCATCCACACTTTTTGAAGGGACGAATACAGAGACCTGGTGGACTAAGTGCCCTAAACGACCCTCCGGAGGTTTTGAATTCAGAGTTGTCCTTCTCCTAGACCAGTTGCCATCCAAGGCTATAGAACCCAGTCTGTCCTGCTATTTTACCCATAGCTGGAGGGAGAAGAAGAGGATTTACACCATTCCCACGGGTATTAGCACGTAAGTGAATGTAATGGATTCGACTGGAATTCGAACTCGGCTCTCCGATCCCTCAATCCAAGCCGCTATTCATTACTCCACCGTGCCTCATATTTATTCATTTATTTATTAAGCATTACGCCCCGAACAAGGCATGTAGCCACTAGGATGCAGGGGATTTCAGAAGATTTGGAGCGAGAGCAGATATGAGTGATGGAGGAAAAGATGAGGGGAGGGATAGTGGATTGATCAAGTTAACTGGAGATGTCGATTGACATTACATTTGAATAGTTTGAGATTATAGCTCTCAGGGAAACAGTAATTGGGAAGGGTGTTCCACAGGCGAGAGGTGCGAGATATGAAGCTATTGGAGTAGAAGAGACGGCTACATTTAAAAGTTTCTACAGTGAAAGGGTGAGAGCGGAGTGCCAGCCTCGTAGGGCGCTTGAATTCACGAGTGAAAGCAGCTCATTGGAGCAATTACCCTGAAAGTATTTGTAAAAAAGACAGAGAGAGGCGACGGCACGTCTGTGAGAGAACAACTGCAGACGAGATGCCAGATCAGGGCCAATTATATTACATATCCGCCTCTGGATCGTGTCAAGAACTCCGAAGTAAACACAAGGTGCACCAGACCATATATGGCAGCAATACTCCATGCAAGGGCAAATGATTGATTTGTATATTTGAAGTATCGATTCCGGGGAGAAAAATTTCCTGGCGCGGCACAGAGAGCCAACTTTCCTCCCGATGGACGAAGCAATTGACTCAATGTATTTGTTCCATCTCAGGTCAGCAGTCAACGTGAGACCGAGCAGACACAGAGAGTTGCTCTCAAGAAGTTGACTATCAGACATTCTAATGGGGGAGGGCAGGGAAGGATCTCTATGGTAATTAATAGAGAGTAGTACATATATATATATATATATATATATATATATATATATATATATATATATATATATATATATATAGATAAAAACGTTTTCGGATAATGGATATTCTGCTTTTTATTTTATGATCCATCGAAATATTACGTCATCTGGAACACCAACTGTTATCCGACATCATATTTTGACTTTGACCAAAAAATATAATATAAATCCTTTTTTTTGCAATCGATTTAAGAAAGGGAAATTTATCGGTGAAACAGGTACGGAATTCCGTCTTCAGTTTAATAACCAAATGAAAAATACCAAAGAAAACAGCATGAATTCGAAAAAAAAAAAAAAATTTAAATTCACACATTTTAGTTTTAAACAGAAATTTAGTCAAACTCAATGAATACGGCTTCCACAGAATTCTTACAAATATATTCTTACTAATATTTTCTTGCCAAATTATTCTTACTAATATATTCTTGCTAAAATATTCTTACAAATATATTCTTACTAATATTTTCTTGCCAAATTATTCTTACTAATATATTCTTGCTAAAATATTCTTACAAATATATTCTTACTAATATTTTCTTGCCAAATTATTCTTACTAATATATTCTTGCTAAAATATTCTTACAAATATATTATTACAAAAATATTTTTACATAATAATCTTGCTAAATTTGGTTGGTTGGTTGGTTGGTTGGGTTTTATGGCATATTAAACACTAGGTTATTTAATGCCAAATTAAGTTTATATATATATATATATATATATATATATATATATATACATACATATTAAATATACAGTACAATTAAACGTATAGCTGGCAACATTATTTCTTTCCCAAAAAAGGTATAGCTGGCAATATTATTGTTTCAAAAAGATATAGCTGGCAACATTATTTAAAAAAAAAAAAAAACCGCATAGCTGGCAACATAATTGTTTCAAAAAATACGTATAGCTGGCAACATTATTTTTCTGAAAAGACCATCTGAGGCCTTCCTTGCTGTTGGATGTAGTTTATCGTCATACACAGGACGCGGGTGTAGTTTATCGTCTTACCCAGGACGCGGATGTAGTTTATCGTCTTACCCAGGACGCGGATGTTGTTTAACGTCATACCCAGGACGATCTTGCTAAATTATTCTTACTAAAATATCCTTAGTAAAATACTCTAAAAATACGACAAGTCTATAACTACTCTATCTCTTTAGTAATATAAAACATGGTGGGAGGGGAATAATATTCCGGAAAAATTCCCACAGCGCTGTTTCTTTCCCATATCATTACGAAAAGACAGAGGCGTGTCCAAAATGTCCGAATTTCAACATCTTTCTTGTCATACTTCCATTTGGTCGAAAGAACAACTAATATACAATAAGTATCTATCACAACGTTTCGTCCGTTGTACGCTCCGGTCTTCTTCAGGTGGTTAGAATGTCGAACTGTACCTTTTTTTTCGCTCACTGTGGTAGACTAATCTAGTTCCA
The DNA here is from genome assembly GCA_903632075.3 of Acanthosepion pharaonis. NCBI lineage: Eukaryota > Metazoa > Mollusca > Cephalopoda > Sepiida > Sepiidae > Acanthosepion > Acanthosepion pharaonis. The sequence continues at coordinate 1,142,076 of CAHIKZ030000302.1, forward strand.
CATGCCATGTCTAATGGATGTCAGTTATCTGTTATCTCCTGTTAATTCACCTCTCCAAGTTCTCCACTGCCTTAAGAAGGTTTAGAACTCACAAATCTTTGGTGCCTGTCACTGGATATAACCAACGCCGTTGCGATAAATATGGCAACAAAGATGAAGAACATAGTCCGAATAATGTAAATATTGTACATAATACCTCATCTCAGATATATAGACAGATATGTGATAAATATGGCGACAAAGATGAGGACAATAGTCCGAATAATGTAAATAGTGTACATAATACCTCATCTGAAAAATATAGACAGATATGTGATAAATATGGCGTCAAAGATGAGGGCAATAGTCCGATTAATGTAAATAGTGTACCTAATACCTCATCTCAAAAATATAGACAGATATGTGATAAATATGGCGAAAAAGATGAGGACAATAGTCCGAATAATGTAAATAGTGTACATAATACCTCATCTCAGATATATAGACAGATATGTGATAAATATGGCGACAAAGATGAGGACAATAGTCCGAATAATGTAAATAGTGTACATAATACCTCATCTGAAAAATATAGACAGATATGTGATAAATATGGCGTCAAAGATGAGGGCAATAGTCCGATTAATGTAAATAGTGTACCTAATACCTCATCTCAAAAAATATAGACAGATATGTGATAAATATGGCGACAAAAATGAGGCGCAATAGTCCGAATAATGTAAATAGTGTACATAATACCTCATCTCAAAAATATAGACAGATATGGGATAAATATGGCGACAAAGATGAGGTCAATAATCCGAATAATGTAAATAGTGTACATAATACCTCATCTCAAAAATATAGACAGATATGGGATAAATATGGCGACAAAGATGAGGTCAATAATCCGAATAATGTAAATAGTGTACATAATACCTCATCTCAAATATATAGACAGATATGTGATAAATATGGCGACAAAGATGAGGTCAATAATCCGAATGATGTAAATAGTGTACATAATACCTCATCTCAAAAATATAGACAGATATGGGATAAATATGGCGACAAAGATGAGGTCAATAATCCGAATGATGTAAATAGTGTACATAATACCTCATCTCAAAAATATAGACAGATATGGGATAAATATGGCGACAAAGATGAGGTCAATAATCCGAATAATGTAAATAGTGTACATAATACCTCATCTCAAAAATATAGACAGAAACAATGAATATTATTCGTTTTATTATCAATATTATTATTTCTTTTGCTTTTTATCTCACGAATTTCTTTCATCGGCCTATTATATCTGCATAATATAGGCAACATATGTGGACAATATTTCTTTACTAATAACCTCAAAAAATGTTTAGAGATCGCAAAAAAATGATCCTTTTGTCTGTAAAGAGATGGTTGCTGCTATTTAAGGCAAATAGCTTCCAGAATTAAAAAATGATGTTTGGACCTGCCTATATAGAAAACAGAGAATGAGTCCGTCGTAAAACACGACGAGCACATCTCATTCTCCATTAAGTGTTGTCCGATTGTGAATCGTGTATCGACTGCAACACAAGAGTATGATTAATTGAATGCAATTTTATATAATTACGAATGTGTTGGCCCAATGTTGTTTCCAATCTAAGAATATATATATATATATATATATATATATATATATATATATATATATATATAATATTCACTTTTTATTATTTTTCCTTTTAGCCTATTTTATTTTATCGATAATTTTTAAATTAATGTCAAATGTTAATTGCAAAATATATCACTCTCTGTTTTCATTTTCAAATTAACTGCAATATGCCTATATATGTTAACTTATTCTTCCTTTTCTTCTTTCCCCACTTTTTCCACCACTCCTACTTCCACACTTACTTTCTTATTAAATAGGTCAGTGTTTGGTCCTTACCCACTCCATTACTTATAAGTATTTAAAAAAAAATTGATTTAAAATTATTCTTATCTCTCCCTTCCTTCTCTAATTTCGACTCTATCTCTCGCCGTCCTCCTGCTATCCCTCTCTCTATCACATCAACTTAAAACTACCCATCAAAAGTGTAGGAATATAACACGTAAATTTAAAACTATTTTTCTGCTTGGAAATGTGATCTAAAGAACCAGAAAAAAAAAACAACATCCTGGGAAAATAAAATAATCAACGGACCCTTAAGGTTCTCTGTTTTCTAGTTTAATTAAATTAATATTCGCTCTGGTTTGACAATGAGCTCTTTGGATTACACCCTACTTGGGATTATACATACGGATTACCAAACATCTCATTAACTATGCTACCGATATATATATATATATATATATATATATGACACTTAGGTCAAAACCAGCGGCCACAGTCTTAAACATAATCGTCAGGCCATCTGCATTGTTTTAGTATATACTAGCAGTAGAGCCCGGCGTTGCCCGGGGATGTAACAGTAAGAGACAGATCAAGTATCGACCATCATAAAGATTGAAAAATAAAATTGACAAAGATTATTGTTTAAGGTTGACGGACACGCATGTCTTAATTAGTTGTTTTTTTTTTATGAATTTGTCAAACTCAAACATAAACATTGTTTTCAATCGTTATGAGTCTACCGATTGAATAGAATTTTATTATAAACAATTGTCTTGTAAATGGAATTTTTAAAGCATTCTGAATGTAATAATAAAGAAAAAAGTGTGCAAGACAATAAGAAACACTACTCGCCCAAAAAAGTGAAGTTTTGTTGAAATCGGTTGAAAAATGTAGGAAATCTGATCCCATATATAAACGAACACACACACACACACACAAACACAAACACGCACACACAAACACAAACACGCACAAACAACCTGGGTTTTATAATAAGTATAAATCGTTATGAGTTGTCCCTCTTTCATTCTCGCGATGCCTCTTAATCGTGTTTTCAAATTGATTTCGTTCAAAAACAATTGTGTTTTTCCAATTTTTGGCGCTGTCAGAACCAACGCACGGTAATTTTACGTAGTCCTGTGAAGTTTTGTTGAAATCGGTTGAAAAATGTAGGAAATCCGATCCAGTATATAAACGTACACACACACACACACACACACACACACACACACACACACACACACACACACACACACACACACACACACACACACACACACAATCTATTGTATTATTTCATCAGTTATTGCGTGGTTTGTAACAACTATCTTTCAAATCATTGTAGGTGCGATTGAGTGGAAATAATTATGGATCCGAATGCAGTTCTGTGGCTACATGATAGTGTTCTTTGTTAAATTTATTATTGATTCCTTTATTATTTGATTTTATTGTCACGTTTATTTGTGTGTATGTGTGCAATCGTAGTTTGTTAATTTGTTTATTATTTAATTTCTTTACATATTTATCGAGTTTGATTTATTAAATTTATTTATTTATATGTATTTTTATTTAATTATATATATATATATATATATATATATATATATATATATATATATATAGAAAGAAATGGACAAGGTCCGACAATTTATTTATTAAAGACATTTTTATGTTTAACGTTGTTATTTATAGATACAAGTGTTTAAGCAAATGCTCTGTTTATGATAAACAGTATTAAATAACATTTACCGGCCTGAATGAACGAAATTTTCATAGAAAATATTCGGCATTCAGGTTCTTTGTTTATCATAAACAGATATTTGCTTAAATACTTGTATCTATAAATAACAACGTTAAACATAAAAAAATGTCTTTAATAAATAAATTGTCGGACCTTGTCCATTTCTTAATATATGACGTCATTTGTTTACATTTGATACGCCAGAGCAGTTATGAATGTACGAGATTCATGGAAGATTGAAGTTTATAAGCAGTAAATTCGACCTTGTATCCCGAAAAGGTTCTTTGTGGCCCAGAGGTAAGGTACGTCAGCGTAAATAACGGTTCCGTATAGGATGCAGGTTCGAATCCTGTCAAAGAACGAATATTTTCTATGAAAATTTCTCGGACATTCAGGCCGGTAAATGTTATTTAATACTGTTTATCATAAACAGAGCATTTGCTTAAATACTTGTATCTGTAAATAACAACGTTAAACATAAAAAAATGTCTTTGATATATATATATATTTTGTTGGATAGATGTGAGTTTGTGACCCTGGTTTTCACGCTTTAGCGATTGTCAGACAAACTGATTAATTTTTTTTTTAAATTTGGGTTTATGTAGATTGCGTGTATTGGTGTTATTGTGGAAGTGGTGGGGGAAACGTCGTCGTTTTGTCATTCATCGTACTAACGCAAACATTGATGTATGCAGACACATATACATACTTGGTTGTCCGTCGGGACTCATACATATATAAAAATATGTGGGCAGTTGCGGATATGACATATGTATGTATACGGTGGTGTTGTGTCTATACATACGCATTTGTATGTTGAAATTCAAAGATTGGGAGTGTAGCGAAAATTTCTCGTGAATGTCTAGTGAATGTATACATGTCATATATTATAACTAATTATATATATATATATTTATTTATATTTATATACACAAACTTCACACACACACACACACACACACACACACACACACACACACACACACACACATATATATATATATATTAGAAATATAAAAATATTTAAAATATAAATCATTTAAATATATTCACTGAATTGATGTCTCATGTGGACTCCTAGTTTTTTTTGTTTTTTTTCGGCTGTCTGAAAATCTTCAGTTGGTTCCATGATCATGATCCTCAACTCTTTATGACATGTCAAGAAATTAAAAACATATTTATATACAAAGAATTAAGTATGTTGTACCTTGAAAGTCATGAAGATTGTCAGATCGCCATCTAACAAACAGGGAGCATACATAAAACTTCAAGTCTCGGAAAGGCACCCTTATTTCAATATGTTCTTTTGTAATTCTTATATTAGCTGTATTTATATATTTTTTATATTGTACACCGAAGACGGTTCTTATAACAACTTTATTTATTTTACTATATATATATATATATATATATATATATATATATATATATATATATATATATATATATATATAGTGAAATTGGATAGACGGAACTCTTGGAGAACATCGATAGCTGTGCTAGCACGAAGTTACAATCATCGTGAACGAGGCTTTGAATGAGCTGGCCTTGTTCAGATTGTTGTTCACGTTAGATAACACGCTCTCACCCATAAACTGTAACTAAAGTCTGCACATCATCTCTCTCTCTCTCTCTCTCTCTCTCTCTTTATATATATATATATATATATATATATATATATATATATATATATATATATATGAAACTATGCTATATATCATAAAACGGCCGTCCAGAGCTTTCTCCCTTCTGTTGAGGTTTCTTCTAGATTCGATGAATTACTTAATTATTATCTCAAATCCCCTAATAATTTCTATCACTCATATATATATATATATATATATATATATATATATATATATACCTTCTTACAATATAAATGTTATTTATTTTTGCATTATATTTTTTTCATTTACATGCAATTATATTTAATGTCATTTTATTGTGAAAACTTTGATTTACATAAAATAGAATCTGATTTCCCACGTTGTGTCCAGTAGAAAGATATTAATATTTAGCGTATATATATCTGAAGATTTTACTAACATGGTTTTGTTGATTTTGAAAACATTGCCTTGAAGAATAAAACTTGACTTATTTTATGCAGAGTTAGTAAATGATGTGTAGAGGATGGTAAATCGAATATGGCAAAAGGGTAGTGAAGACTGGAGAAGTCAGATGAAAGACATGGCATTTCATCACAAAGAAAATATATAGCATACGAATGAAAGAAAAGGTATAAAATGGGTTGAGCGGAAAGAAAGAAACTGGTAGAAATATTAACTGGCATATATATATATATATATATATATATATAGAGAGAGAGAGAGAGAAAGAGAGATGTATCAACTGATATATATATATATATATATATATATATAGATAGATAGATAGATAGATAGATAGATGTGAATCATCTTAAATAGATAGATATTGACTGAGATAGTTATGAATTAAATGCGATAGACATGAATCAACTGTGATCCTCTGGTAGATAGCTAAAGAAGGAACTCAGATAGATAGATAGATAGATAGATAGATAGATAGATAGATATGAATTAAATGAGTTATATATATATATATATATATATATATATCAACTAAAACAGATATCATCTGAGTTACATAGATAGATAGATATGAATTAACTGAGTTAGATATATATCAACTAAAACAGATATCATCTGTGTTTCATAGATAGATCGATAGATAGATAGAAGCAGACTCAGATAGATATGACCATACTAGGATAGATAGATAGATAGATAGATAGATAGATAGATAGATAGAAGTGGGGAGAAAAATGTATTGTGATTAGGTACTGCTTGAAAGACTGTAGGAAAAACAATCAGCAAAAGAAAATGGAGGCAGTATGAGAGAAGATATAATGGAAAAAACTTTTGGGTGTGCGATGTGTTGTCTTTGATCTGATTCGTGTTGTTTGTCGAAACATCTTGCAGACTGGGTAGGATCGTCGGTGATGCCCACGATGTGACGTGAACTTTTTAGACACCTGGCGAATAAAAGATGAAAAAGAAACAATGCAACCCGCTAAAAATACGGCAAGTAAGAGAAATGTCCATTTACCCAAAGAAATAAACATTCGGTTTTACGTTTTCTTCTGCCAGGTTCCCTCACTTTTTTTTTATTTTTTTATTTTTTTATTTTGCAGTGTTCCAGTTATTTTTTACTTATGGGCTTGTCGATTAGCGAATTCTCATATTCACGTGAAATTATTAAATTACGGGATAAATATTGTTGTTGTTCTTATCAGCTCCCACTCGCACTCAAACACCAGGGTCATCATCCTCTCTCCCTATCACATTTCTCTCCCCAGGTGGAGGAGATAGCTGTGTATCAAAGAAACTTGCGTCTGCGTGAATTCGATTTTGGTGGACAACTCAGCGCGATGGAGAAGCCCACACACTTGGCCAGAAGCGCCTCAGTCGTAGTCCAAAGGAGATTGAAACAGGCGATTTCTAGCAAACGTGGTTGCATCGGGTTGTCGGATGCTTGGTCTGTCAAGGTCCGCGTTCGTTACCCCTGGCCGATTGGTGCTGCCATCTTCCACCGGTTTGGTCGTTGATATCTTATAGATCTTTGCATATTTCGCCGTTGGAGTCTTCGGGAGTTGGTCGCATTCAGTCTAATCCTTTCTCTTCGAATTTACCGCCATAGGTGAACCCGACTCTCATGTTCAGAATGCCAACGCTCTAACCACACGGCCATACAAAATTATGTAAATCAAAGAAAATTGTTACTTTCTTTTTTCAAATAATTAGGTCTGTTTTATAAAAATATAAAAGATCTAATCAGTTTCACAGTGACAAACGAACAGTGCTCAAGATTTCAATATCGGGTGTGGATACGAATAACGGTAAACATTTATAACGGTAAAAACTTAACTTGTTGTCGGCACCCGATCGCATCTGAGCATCGGGATCGTCATCTTCTCTTCCTGTTCCCTTTCAACCCCTCTGGTGGCGGTGGCGGAGATGGCTGTGAATCAAATATTTTGATGGACAAATCTGCTCGACGGAGAAACCGACATACTTGGCCAGAAGCACCTCCTTCGCGACTCAAAGAGGATTGAGACAGGTGAGACCTGGCAAACCTGTTTGCATCGGACTGTCGGATGCTTGGTCTGTCAAGGTCCGCCTTGGTTAACCTAGGCTGAATGGTGCTGTCCTCTTGCACTGGTTTGGTCGTTGATATCGTATAGATCTTTGCATATTCCGTCGTTGGAGTCTCCGAGAGTTGGTCGCATTCACTCTGGTTCTTCTCCTTTGACCTTACCGCCATCGGTGACCCTACAAGAGCTGGAACCCTAGACAGTTTCGCTGTTGGGTTCAATGGGACAAGTAAGCACTCTACCATGACAAGGATCGGCCATATATAGTATACATGGATATCGCAGTGAATATTTCGTTATATAAATGTACAAATATTATATCCCAGATATAAATTGTAGATATCCCAAAAGAAATACTTTTGCGAAATTTTACTGGAGAAACAAGGATTTTTTTTTTATTTGGATTTTTCATGATAAAATCAGCGTATAGCTAAGATATGGAAAATTTGATCTGTCTGACAGATGTTGTATATTTCATTAATGGTGTATGTTTTAAGTTTATCCACCGAATACTTTCTTCCAGAAAGATGACCATCCATGATGAAGTGCCTCCTGCCTCTTAAACCCCCCCACAAAAAAAAACACAAAAAAAAAACAAAAAAAAAAAACGGCGTCAATTCAAGAGCGCATTTCTTAAGGACTATTTAAAAAAATAATGTAACGGGGTCGGTTTTTTGTCGTTGTCGATGTAGTAGTTACCACGACTTGATATGTATTTGTTGATTTTAACAGGGTTGATATTAGTGACAGAATATATACTATTTTTTTCCATGATGTGAATTATAGATATTTGTATGGTGTTTGTTAATAATGTTCTCGGTGTTACTGTCTCTTTTGTTTCTTTAAAAGTTTGTGCTTACTTGTTTTTGTTTGTTCCGAGAATTGTGTTGGTGAGGATAACGTTTGAGATCGTCAGTTTTCGATTTTTACGGAGGGATGAGGATACGTGTGTGTTCATCCTTTTTACTACTGCTACTGCCACTTGCTACTCTAGTGTTCTCTACTCTACTGACTATACTGTCCTAACAGCAATCGCTTGTCGTTTTAGAATAATTAAATATATTTCTCATTTTTCATCACTGGTGGCAAGGTTGTTTTTAGGATGATGAAATTTCTTATCTTCATTTCATGGACGATGAAATATCCTTATTTTCTATCGTCACTGATGGCAAGGTTATTTTAGAATGATGAAATATTATTATTCTGGATCACGACAATACCATAAATCCACGTGCTTTGTGGGGATCCATTTTGAAGAGGAAAACAGAATCCATGACCGGAGTTAAATGCCTATCACACAGTAGAAATTCTGTTCTAAGTGGAATGTCGGATAAAGATAGTCCACATGATTCAAGAGTTAAACTGAAAGAGAATTTATGAGCAAAAGATAATAACACCTTAAATCGAATGGAGAAATGAAGAATAGAAAACTTATTTAGGTACCTCCAATTTTTCTAAAATTGGATTACGGAGATCATTTTCAACATTTTTTAGATTTCTGAGTATTTTAAAATTATATAAAAAGGCGTTCGCCCGTCATTTTCTTAAATTATGTTTTATCAGAGAAAGTTATCCTTAGAAAAATAATAAAATGTCAGTACCTCGTACGAATAATTTACGGTGTTGACGCTACTATTTGTTTTAAAAATCTGTTTCCCTGTTATTTTAACCTTAAAGTAATTTTTTTTTCAAATCAGATTAATTATACTTTAAATCAGTTAATATTCCTCAAACTTTCAGAAAAGAATATTTTATTTTTGGAAGATTTTAAAACCGATAATTAATTTTTGTTTACAAATGAGGCAAAAATGGCTGGATTTAAACGATTTCTGAAAGCAAGCAAAAAGTCAAGATTCTAATCAATATAATTTCTATTGGAAATACACCAGAGTATTTTTTCTTTTCCTTTTTTTCAAGAATTTCCTCCCAAACAAGTCAGCTATTCCACTTGTTAGCAGGGGTTTACATAGAGTGAAACTGAGTGAAAACTGTGTATAGGGAAAATGGGGAAAGGATAAAATATGAACGATGTTCAAGATATCAGAAAATGGCAACTGACGTTGCATTTAAATTTTTGAAGAGTGTAGTTTCAGGAAAGCAAGTAAACAGATGGGAATTGCACAGGCGGTACGTGCGAGAAAAGAAGCTGCTGGGGCAGAAATGGCGGTTACGTTTAACAATTTCTACGGTAAACGGGTAGGAAACAGATGCCAGTCTAGTAGCACGCTTAAATTTATGTAGTCGGGGGCACCAGTGATAAAAGCTTGACAGAACAGGAGCCATGGAAATATTTGTAGAAAGGACGGAAGCCACATCAAGTCGGTGAGAATGTGACTGGAGTCGAGATACCAAGTCAGAATCAATTACATTGCAGATCCTTCTTTGGATTTTGTCGAAAACCTGGAGATGAACAGCTGGGGCACCAGACCAAATATAGCAGCAGTACTCAATGCACGAACGAATGGTAGATCTGTGTTTATGTAGGATGGACTCTGATGACAAAAACATCTTCTGGCACGAGAAAGAGAGTCAATTTTCCTTGCAGCAGATGTCGTGGAAGGGTCGTTTTAGAATAGTTAAATATCTTTCTCTTTTTTTTATCACTGGTGGCAAGGTTGTTTTTAGGATGATGAAATTTCTTATCTTTATTTCAGGGACGATGAAATATCATTATTTTCTATCGTCACTGAGGGCAAGGTTATTTTAGAATAAAATGTAATTCTAAAGTATAATACAAAGAATGAAATTCGAAAGTATAATGCAAAGAAGGCGCAGAGAGAGACACACTAATGAAGGTTAGCATCAACCATGCTAATAGCGAGTTATGTGTGTGGTGCACTAATAAGAACAGTTTCGTTTTGGAGGCATTAAAATTTACAAGCCTTTTCCTATCCCAGTTAACCACTGATTTAATGTCTTTTTCGGGAGCAGCCCTGACTGGTTTACTTTAGCTTTCAATTAAAGCTAAAAAGAAATCTTCAAAAAATGTTATTTTAATCCAAGGTATCGAAAATGAGTGAAAGTCAGTCAGTCAGTCAGTCAATTATGTGTCATGCATGATACACGCTTAGGCGATAATGAATTTTTCGAATTTTTTTCCAGCAGTGGGTTGCTATTTCTTTCTGCGGTAGGCCAGTTGCTATCCAAGGCTATAGAACCCTGTCTGTCCTCCTGCTATTTATCCCTAGCTGGGGGAGAAGAAGAGGATTCATATTGTCCCAAGGGTACTAGCACGTCAGTCAGTCAGTTATGTGCATTGGGTGATACACACTTAGGCGATCATGTATCGAAAGATACATGACTGACGAGGCAGATTTTTCCCCGCGGTAGTTTGCCATTTCTTTCTGCGGTAGACCAGTTGCCATTCAAGGCTATAGAACCCGGTCTGTTCTGCTGTTTACCCATAGCTGGTCGGGCGGGAAGAGCATTCATACCTTTCCCAAGTTTAATAGCACGTAAGGGAATGTAATGGAATCGAATGGAATCCGAACTCAGCTCTCCCATTCCTCAGTCCGAGACACGATCTATTACGCCACCATACTTTTATTAAACACACTAACACAGAGTCCTTGGTTCTGTCAGCGAATAATTACTTAACCTCTTTGAGAACGCGTTTACACTTTATTTTAAGCATATCACCCTAAACAAGGCGGGAGTACCAATAGCACGGAAGGGGTTAAGTGAGGGCCGGAGTAAATATGCGTGATAGAGGAAAGGATCGGGGATCAAGTCATCAGAAGATGTCGATTGACATTACATTTGAATATTTGAAGATTATATCTATCAGGGAAGCAAGTAAGAGGAAGGCAGTTCCACTGACGGTAAGTGCGAGATAAGAAGCTGTTGGAGTAGAAGAGGCGGTTACATTTAACCGTTTCGACAGCAAAAAGGGTGGGACCGAGATGCCAACCTAGTAATACGCTTAAATTCATGCAGTTTGGGAACCAGTGAAAGTAGCGCGTCAGAGCAGTTGCCATGAGAATACTTGTAGAAAAATCAGAGGGAGGCCACAACACGTCTGTGAGAGAGTGACTGTAGCCGAGATGCCAGATTAGGACCTATCACATTGCATATCTGTCTCTGGATTTTGTCGAGATGATCAACGAGGGCTCCGGATCATATATGCCAGCGGTTTTCAATCCAAGGTGAATGGTTTATTTGTGGATTTGAAGGATGAACTCAATCGAGCAAAACTTTCTGGCGGGAAGCCATATCAAGTCAGTGAGAACGTGACTGGAGTCTAGATACCAAGTCAGAATCACTTACATTGCAGATGCTTCTTTGGATTTTGTCGAAAACCTGGAGATGAACAGCTGGGGCACCAGACCAAATATAGCAGCAGTAGTCAATGCACGAATGAATGGTAGATTTGTGTTTATGTAGGATGGACTCTGATGAAAAAAAACATCTTCTGGCACGATATAGAGAATCAATTTTCCTTGCAGCAGATGGAGCTACTGATTTAATGTAATTCGAAAGCATAATGCAAAGAAGGCGCAGACAGAGACACACTAATGAACCAACTTTCATGAACAATGAACCAACTTTCCTAGTGGGAAAAGAAGCTATTGATTCAATGTAGTTGTTCCACTGGAGATCAGTGGAAAGCGTGAGGCCAAGAAGGCTCGGGGGGCGCTTTCTTGGAGTGGGGCATCAGCCATCCTGATATGGGGGCAGGAGAGTTCAGTATGTTGGGTAAATGACAGCAGTCTCGTTTGGGAGGCATTAAAGTTTACAAGCCATTTTTTGACCCAGGCAACCCCAGATTGGAGGTCCTTTCCTAGACCAACGACCAGGTTAGTTCTGACAACGGTGTTGGATTTACTATTGAGACAGGGGTAAATTGTAGTGTCGTCTACGTAGATGTCTACTTGGGAACTGATGACATCAGGAATATCGTTGACGAAGATCAGAAACAATGTAGGGCCCAAGATAGAGCCTTGGGCAATACCAGCGTTCGTATGAAAGGAACTGAGGAGACCCCGTTTAAGACGATCTTCATTTCACGGTCTGACAGGAATGATTGTATTAAGTCAAGTAACCGTCCTGTAATGCCGTATACCTGAAGCTTACGAAGATGGCCGGCATGCCAAACCCTATCGAACGCTTTAAGTCCAGCGGACAGAATGGTGTATAATGTATTCGAAACTATCTCGTTATTACAGCCTGAATAAGCACTTTCTGCTGGCTATATCGGCTGAACAAGCAAGTATGAATAAAGCAGAAGATTGTGGTTTATAACCTTGTATATCTGAGAAGGCACAAAAGTATCGATGTCGCCTTTTACCCAAGAAGAAACCTCGGTGGCAGAATTCTTAGTAGGAAGGTCAGAAATATCACCATAAAGGGCTACGTGAAGAAAGTCATGTGCTAACTTTCCCTGCATTGGCTTCTGACCTTAACATCCAGTTGTGTTAATTAATTAATATAGAACTACAACAATAAGCAGAAGCCGATTTCTAAAAATCACATGACTTTAAATAGACATGAAGAAGCATAAAAAAAATATATTGTCGGTAAAGACGATTTCAACATAGCCCGCAAAAGTCTCCATGTTTTATACTTTGGCAAATTTATATGTAAAATTTCCCTTTTTTTTGTTTTATTTTAGTATGTTTCTTTCTTTTTTTTGCTGAATTTCATTATTTATTGTTTGATGCTTTTCTACAAGTCGCAAAGATGAAGTCTTCAGTCCAGTGATTTTCGACTGGTATTCTGTTGTCTTGCCAGGAAAATCTTTAAAGCTCATTAAATCATTTTCGAAAGAAGTCCAAAGGACAATAAGTGTACATAACAAAATTAAAACACCTTTAACTTGATTATACAAGTACATATACCATTGTTCTAATAAATAATTTATTACATCGTAATATATACAGTGAGCCCCTGCCTATTTGCGTTTCAGCATTCGCGGTTTCACACATTCGCGGAATTTTCTTTAGCACATATGTACTTCATATTCGTGGAAATCTGGAATATTCGCGAGTTTTTCTGAATAACATATGTACAGATTATTCGCCGAGAACTCCTTCGATTCGCGTATTTTTTTTTCGATAGAACATATTTAAAATATTCTTGTATTATTTTCCTGTTATTTAAGTGGCTTAAATCATATAACAGTTTCTGGTAAAAATTGGCAGAATTGTACATCTTCATTGTATAAAAGAAACGCAAAACATGCGTAGTGCTTGGGCTTTGTTCTTCGTTAAGGGCTACAGTTGGGATATTAAAATTAGCTTATGCTAAGTCTGGGGGTATCATCACAAATCTATTTTTAGAAAATGTTTTAAATTTTATATTTTTTGTCTTGTTACGCATATTTTATACAGTATTTTCAATGGTTGTATCGATCTATGCGTAATTAAAACTGTTATTGTACGTATGAAAGAAAATTTACGCTATTTGCATGGTCACGATTACTATTTTACAAATATGTTTTAAAAAGAGTCTGAAATGTTTCTAAAACGTTTAGGATGAAAGTTTAAAGTATATGGTGTTTTTAAGAATCAAAATAGGTATTTCTAAGAACTTTAGCGTGGGTACAATTATTCTAACTATTCCCGACCGGAACTGGTCCCTAACCCCCACGAATACACTGCGCCGAGCCAGGAAATTTTTCTCCCCGGAATCGATCCTTCAGATCTACAAATCAACAATTAGGCCTTGCATGGAGTATTGCTGCCATATATGGTCTGGAGCCCCTTCTGTTTGCCTCGGGGTTCTTGATAGGCTCCAGAGGCGGATATACAATATAATTGGCCCTGTTCTGGCATCTCGTCTACAGTCACTTCCTCACAGATGCGCCGTCGCATCTCTCTGTCTGTTTTACAAATACTTTCATGGTAATTGCTCCGAGGAGCTGCATTCTCTGGTTCCCAGACTTCATGAGTTCAAGCGCCCGACGAGGCTGGCATCCCGCTCTCACCCCTTCACTGTCGAAACTCCTAAATGTAGCTGTCTCGTCTACTCCAATAGCTTCATGTCTCGCACCTCTCGCCTGTGGAAATCCCTTCCCTATTCCAGTTTCCCTGAGAGCGATAATCTGCAACTATTCAAATGTAATGTCAATCGACATCTCCAGTTGCCTTGATCAATCCACTACCCTTCTACTCATCCTTTCTTCTATCACTCCTATCTGATCTTGCTCCAAACTTTCTGTAACCCCTTGCGTCCTAGTGTCTTCCCGCCTTGCTTGGGGTGAAACGCTTAAAAAAAAATACGGGGGACTCATTGTAAGCGGTTGGTGTTTGAGAAACGATGTTTTAGCGACACATCCATAGATGGTGCTATGTGACAGGGACTTACCGATGAACACCGATATATGCCGAAATCTCCCAAAATTGATTTTGACTATAATTCAGCCACACCTTCATTGTGTACGTTTTGAATTGTGCCCTTGCAGTAAGGACGTGAAGCTCGTACTGAGCGTATGTTTTTTTTTTATTGCACAGCGTTCAATTAAAATGGACGAAGTGTTCAATTAAGAAACAGAAATTCGAAGAGGACGCTGGTGAGTCCATCATTGATTCTTTCAGTAAATCAGCAACGAACTTATAAAACAATTACACCCTTGTGCAAATTAATTGAAACAAAACGAATAATTCCGTTATGATTTACAGTGAGCTACAGAATTTGGATTTACTAATATTATTTAGCATACACTTAATAAGCAATTAAACGAAACCATTACTTAACAGTATAAAAATATACTATATTACTGAAAGCTGAGTTCAGAAAAATGAACAAGAAAAAACATTAAATAAAATCACAGGGTTCGGAAATATATATATATATATATATATATATATATATATATATATATATATATATATATATATATACCCATTTGCAAATTAATTGAAACAAACAAATAATTCGTATTTTTCCAATGAAACATGACCCAGTGCACATATTAGGAATTCGTATGTCCATTCCACGAAGTTTTTCCTTGCGAAGTTTTTCCTTGCAGATTGACCACAGATTCACGATTAGTTTGGTCTGATTTATTTTGTTTTACGGCATATCAACTTCAATGGGTTATTTAATGCCGACAAGATTTTTAGGATAGATTCGTATGAATAGAATATGTATTCTTTGGTTTAGATCGGTTTGGTTTATTTTGTTTTACGGCATATCAACGTCAATGGATTATTTAATGCCGACAACATTTTTTATTGCTGGTAATATTTTGTTTTGTGAAAAATCTATTTCTGGTAATATTTTTCTTTCAAAATTGTATTGCTGGTAATAATTTAAAAAAAAAAGTATTGTTAAATGTTTGCCCATAGATGGGACCCTAACAGGTGCTATCACCCTTGACCAGGGTGGGCCTGGGAACACCAGCAATTAAGAGGTGGTTCCACGCTTCTCAAACCTCTTGATCAAAGACCTTGCTGTTGGATGTACTTTATCGTCTTTCCCAGGACGAAATTAACGATTGGATTAAAATCAGGTGTTTCCGGGTCAGTCTATAGTATTTTGATTTGCTCACTGGTAAAGCTTGCCAGTGTGCTTGTGCAGCGTTACAATTTTTGTACGCTTCTTTAGAGTAAGGACCATCGCAGACAATGGCTGTAGGACAGCTAATCAACGGTCAGGATAATAGTGTCTGAGCGTGATGAAAACCTCATGCAATCACGGATGACGCAATATTTTTCAAGACCAAACAAATTTCAACATACATCCCGAAAATTGATTCATATTCCTGTATACATCATCTAATCTGAGAAAAAAATAGAAATCGATTACACCCTGTCACTCCAATGTGTCTAAAACTGTGTAAGCGATCTGGGATTGCAAAGGAAATATTTGTCGCAGATTACTTCCACAAGGCAGAGAAAATATCACTGTAAGTTCAGACTCGAACATCGGGGGCAGAAAGAAATGCCGAAAACTCGATTCACAGGTACTATCTCACAAATCACAATGCATGTAACCAGTCAGAAAAATAACTCACTCTCCAACAAACTCGGTAGCCAAAATGCCCGAATTTTTCTTCCCGATTCGAGAACACCAACTGTTTTTATCGGCCGAGCATTTTTTCCATTCGTCGACAACTGGGAGAGGACGCCCAATTTTTGCATTATCAACATAATTTTACAGCGACTCCTGCGACGGACTTGTTTTTAATTTACATATTCCGTCTTCAGTATGTCATGCAGAATACGTGCCCGTTTTTTATGGTAAGTGATTTTCTTTTTCGTCACATTTTCCGTCGTAGGATACACGCGACGCGCTGTCGCTTTGTTTGACGAGGTGAATCGTAGTTTTCTTCGCTCTAAACTGACCGTATGGTGAAAGAAGGGAAACTAAAGCGATTGTTTAAATTAATTGTTACAAAGGTGTCTTATCAATCTAGTGAAGGGATTATTTGTCATTCAGTTTCATATGTAGTGGGGAAAATTCACTACGTACCACGTGCGTAATTTGTGGCCAAACATTGTCAAATGAATCAATGGTTCATAGCAAATTAAAAAAGATATTTACAATCCAGACATTTCGAAAAAACGGTGGAATATTTCAAAAGAATTTCACTCGGTAATTCTAAACAAGCAAAAATCTACACTAAATATGCAACGGTATCAAATACAGCGCAAGAAGCGATTTGCGCAGTTGTCGAAATCGTAGCCAGGGGAAAAAATCTCACAATTTCAGAATTCGTTATTTTCCCGGCCTGCTGCGCAATTATAAAAACAATATTTGGAGAAGAATATAAGAAAGAAACTTAAAATTCCGCTCTCAGAAAAAAAAAAAATTCTCGTCGCATTATTTATCCCAAAGATTTATCCGAAAATATAGAATTTCAAGTAATATCGCACCTCGAAGATACGAAGAAGATTGCATTTCAGTTAGATGAATCTACTGATATCAGTGGAAACAGTCCTGGGTATGACAATATACAACATCAGGCAGCAAAGTCTCTGATCTGCAGATTGAAGATTTTGAGGAGTGTGAAACCATCTTTTAATGGTTGTTTATCCAAGGTTCATCCTGGCCCGAAGTTAGGGTCCCAGCTATGGACCAATAGTGATCCCCACCCACAAAAAAACGATAAAAGTATAAAAATACATTTTTATAGTAAAAATACCAGCAATTCACTTTTATATTATTAAAAGAAACAACAATGCATAAGGTAAAATGACCATCAATTAATTTTTATAGCAAAATGATCAACAGTATATTTTATATTAAAATTAACAACAATACATATTATAGCGAAATGATCAACAATAGATTTTATATTAGAATGACCAACAATACATTAATATCTATTGTTGGTCAACAATACATTTTTATTTTAAAACGACCAGCAAGAATAATTTTGTAATAAAATGACAATCAATACATTTTTTTTACAATATCATGTTATTATAAAATTAATTATTATGAATTCGTATCGTAAAATCATTTTCAATGCATTTTTAAAACCATTTACAATTTTTCTTAAAAGAAATTCAGCAAGAAAACATTCTAAAAATAAAATGATTTATTATGCATTCTTATTGTAAAATCCTTTATAAAATAAAATAAAAATAGTTGCAAAACATTTCTATCTCTACTGGACAAGAGCGACGATATCATGGCTTGGAAAAAATTTCGCAAGAGATTAACACGACAGAATCTTTCTTCCCACAAAGAACAATAGCTGGCATTCGCTTGTAACACAGATAATTAAACCTGATTTTACTTGTCAGTTAATCGATTGTAGATTGGGAAGTAGTAAGCATTCTGCTCTCAAAATTGGTTTAATGATTATTTGGATTTTCATCACGCACTCTACAGGTGTAGGTTTGAGCACGTTTTGTCTGTAGCTGGCTTGCGGGACAGAAACGTAAAAGAGTTGCTATCTAACTAGATATATAAGATCTCTTTGTCTGCTACTCTCTCTCTCTCTTTCTCTCTTACACACACATAGACGCACACATTTTTCCCTAGCTGTCTAACTGCGCACAGATCTGCGTACACATTCATACACGCACCAAGTACCATGTGGTTGTCGACTCGTGTCTCTATATTTTGCCTGTTATTCATGTGTTTATTTTGGGGAGAGGAATAGGTGTAGTAGGCTAACAAAAGGGGTCGGCAGAAAGCCATGCGAATACAGTCTTCGAATGACTAGAAAATATAACAGGACAATAATGAATCAATGTAATGCTATATAGAGTTAAACACACACACACACACACACACACACACACACACACACACACACACACACATATATATATATATATATATATATATATGCATACGTAAAATAAATTAATAGAATACCTTAAAACTATGGATAGACACAGATTATTTCCGTTAAACCTTTCTCTTTTATCTGTCTCTCGCTTTCTCTCTCTCTTTGTCTTTTTCTCTCTTTATCTTTATCTTTCTCACTCCCACTCTCTCTCTCTCCCCATATATATATATATATATATATATATATATATATATATATATATATATATATATATATATATATATACAATGGGGGTAAATAAATATGTGTACACATGAAAAATTGTATTTTTATAAATGTAAAAGCCTTAACTAAAACAAATTTTGATACATTTTATGTGTAAGGATACATTTTATTAAAAAATAGTAATAAACTTAGATAATTCTTATTCTAACAGAAATTAATGCATTTCTTTTCATTTTTACTGATGAAAAAAGTATTCGTACAAAACAAGAAAAGCATATTAACTTAATTTAATACTTTGTGGAATATCCTTTATTGAGTTCAACAGCTACAAGTCTATTCCTGTACGTCTCAACTAATGATGTTCACACATTGAGTGGTATTTTGTCCCATTCTTCTTGGCATATTGTCTTCAAATTCTTGATATTTGTTAGTGCTCTTTTCCCAATTTTAATTTTCAAATATCGCCATAAATTCTCGTCTGGGGATTGACTTGGCCATTGCAAGACATCATCGTTACTTTCAGCTAACCATTTCCTTGTAGATCTAGCGGTATGCTTAGGATTATTAGCCAGTTGGAAAACCCAATCAGGAGGTAGCCGAAGTCTCTCAACAGAACGCATTAAATTGACTTGCAGGATTTTCTGGTATCTTTCGGCATTCATCTTGCCATCTATTATTGATGTTCTGCCAACACCTTTTTGCAGAAAAACAACCCCAGATCATGATACTGCCACCACCAAACCTTACAGTTGGCAACGTGTTCTTTGGTAAGTAGGCTTCACCGTCCTTCCTCCACACATGATTTTGATAAATATGACCAAACAACTCTATTTTAGTTTCATCTGTCCATAGTACTTTTTCCCAGAACAAATATTCTTTATCTTTATGCTCTCTAACGAATTTTAGCCTAGCATCTCTGTGTCAAGAGGATGCGTGATTTCAAACTGTTGTTGTGTAGTTCATTACGTATTGTACGCTTGGTTACTTTAATCCCTAATGCACGCAGATGTTCCTGCAGCTCTTCTCGCATAACCTGTGGATTTTGTTGGATCTGGCGTCCTAATATCCTTGCTGATCTTAGAGAAATCTTCCTCCGAGCACCTGTTCGTCTTTGGTTTTCGACGCTATTACGAGTTTTAAACCTTGTAATGAACGAAGCAATTGTAGTAAAAGGAATATTCAGGTTGTTAGAAATCGTTTTGTAACTGTTCGCATCTTTCCAAAGAGACAAAATGCGTTGTTTTTATGAAATTGTCAATTCTTTACCTTTAGGCATTATTAGAACCTTCTCGTAAGACTAGAAATTGCAGAATGCTCTGATAATGGCTAATAGCGTTAACTATAATTACTGATAACATTACTGGAACATTCTAGAATATACTTTTTTCATAATTAATCGATTATTTTATTCTAATAATTGATTTGTAGGAATACTTTTTTCACCTGTTAGAATTAAAAAATGCTTTAATTTCTGTTACAATAAGAATTAATTAAGTTTATTATTATTTTTTAATAGTATGTGTCTTTATACATAAAAGGTGCCGAGATTTGTTTTATTTAAGGCATTTATAAAAATACAACTTTTTAAGTGTACGAATATTTATTTCCCCACTATATATATATATATATATATATATATATATATATATATATATATATATATGTGTGTGTGTGTGTGTGTGTGTGTGTGTGGATAGATAGAGTGATAGAAAGAAGAAACCCCACATTAACATTTACCTTGAATAAAACTTGGAAATCTTTTAAGTTTAGCTATTGATTTAATTAAGCTTTTCAGATCGTTACCACGTTTCATTTATCTTGCATATAGTCTGCTTGTCGATTGGCCTTCAATGTTAATTAATATTGTTTGATTTGATGAGACTTTAATGGAACCGATTTAATTTTGATTTGATTTTATCATCATGTTATTCAGGTTCGATTTCTTCGTACATCGATTGCTTAGCCCAACAAAAAATCCCGATTTATTTTCTAAGTTTAGATTAAGTGTAGACGACCTAAATCGAAGTTAGTTTTTAAAAAGTTCTTGTTTTATAACTCTGAATGAAATTAGAAGTTTCGTATCTTTTCTGCAGCTGCTTCTTTTGCAACTTTCATCAACTGGAAGAAAATCAGTTGTTTGATTTATGGCGAGTTTTGAAATAAATTATTTTTTTCGCTTTTCTATACCAAAATAAATGACGTAGAAAAGTTTAATTACCGCCAACTGAACGCTAGCGATTCCACAGCGCCCAATCATCTTGATGACATCTCAACTCCAGGACAACTCACCACCCGTTTACTCAGCAGTATAGCAGCAAAGCGACATGAAAACTATGAATTTTGTTTGTCTATATTTCTGAGATGAGGTACTATACACTGTATTTACATTATTCGGACTATGGTCCACATCTTTGTCGCCATATTTATCACAACGCTTCGGCCGTTGTACGCTCCGGGCTTCTTCAGGTGGTTGAAATGTCGAAATGAACACTTTATTTCGCTCGCTGGGGTGGACTGTTTCTCAAGGACACATGGCACAGTGTTATAAAGTGTATGTGTTAGATCCAAAAGTGTGAGTTCAATACCTGGTTAAGGCAGTCGAGAAGTTTCAAAGGGGAATTAACAGGAGATAACTGACATCCATTAGACATGGCACGTGGAACTAGAACAGTCTACCCCAGTGAGCGAAATAAAGGGTCCAGTTCAAGATTCTAACTTGAAGCAGGCCGAAGCGTACAACGGCCGAAACGATGTGATAAACATGGCGACAAAGATGAGGACAATAGTCCAAATAATGTAAATAATGATTTTTTGTCGACATTATTGAAAGTGGGGTCTCATCATTTTAGAAATTTATTAAGGATCTGGTTAAGGAGTGAGTATGGCTTTACTATGCGATCAATCGTTTTCCTCATGACTGAAGCATCTAGCAATGATCCCTGTTTAACCTAAGATACATTTGCTAATACTTCTTATTGCACTTGGCTTTTCAATGGTGTCTTAAGCACAACGTTTCAAGGCTGTGCGCACTTCAGCCACTTCTACATTTGCCGCTGATGAATTGTGGGAATGTTTACTGAGTACCAGGATAACTAATCCAAACTTTGTATGAATGCTTGTTTTCCATCTAGAGCCAAGGTCACAACCCCAAGATTTTACGTTGCTCTCTTTTTTTTATTAAACTTATCAAATACAAATAAATGGACTTCGTGAGTAAATTTTTCATTTCCTCTTTGAATACGAATTTCCTTTTTAGGTGTGTTTAAATGACTGAAAATTAAATACTAGTCAGCAAAATAGGCTGTTGTAACTAATAAATCATAAAGGCAAATAGCCACCCTTTCAAAATCTCTACATCTCAAAGCCAATCTAATGACAGCCAACATCGATTGGCCTGTGTTTAGTCGTCGGTGTTGAGTCAGAGCTGGTAAAATGTCTTTCAAATCCGATCTAAGAGATGGGCACAGCTAAAACCGGTATAAATTCGATGAAATTGTTTTCGCTTTTATTTGGGTGGCGTTAAGTCTCAGGTGAGTCGATTTTACGAGTCTGCCTGTTTCAGGAAAATCCCAATTACATAAGAAAATATGTTGTAAATTTGCTAACCTATGTTTATCTTCGTATATATAAACATAGTGATTGTCACATCTTACTCCGATTCGAGCCGCCTATCACTCCTCGCATCACTTTTAAAGGTTTCCATCTCGTTTCGGTGTCCGTAGCTCATACGGTGACACTTCAGAACACCCTTCCATTTCGGTGGTAGACAAAGTCTGTATCCTTGATCGGATTTATTGGATCTGCATACCCAACATCTCTTATGTGTACCACCATATGCCTTCTCAGGCCATATGATGATCTGGAAATATTGTTACAAATAATATACTTATTGCTGTCAGGACGATTAAACAAGTCGGTATAGTTGGCTTGCAACTGATTGTTATCATGACCTTCCAGATGTTTTATATAACCTGTTCTCGAAAACAGTATACGCTCATACGCACAACACTTCCAAGACCTTGTATTAGTATCACTGTTAGTACCTCTCCAGCTTGATCTGAACATGGCCCAGACCTTCAGCTAAAATGTGCTATACCCCTCCTTCACAATACACAGAATATATATATATATATAAATATATATGTGTGTGTGTGTGTGTGCGTGTGTGTGTGTGTGTGTGTGTGTGCAACGAATTAAAATTTGTTTACAATCTCCGAGTTCTCAAGTCTGTGTACATCAAATTCTGCCAGCCGAGCCTATATAAGTAAAAGGAGCATTTCATGGGTTCCTTACGATTGATCGAGGGACTGTGAGTGATTTTTTTCTATTTTATACTCTTGTGGAACTTCTAAATTATTTCATTCGAGAATTATTTACAATTAAAATATATTTTCATCGCTTTCCAACTTTTCCCTCCTCATTCGATCTATATGTTCAAATCTATATATGTGCGACTTTTACCAGAAAATTCTTGTTCAATGGACAGACTGAAATATATATATATATATATATATATATATATATATATGCGCACACACATATGGCTATGTGTGTTTGAGTTTGTATGTGTCTGTGTGTGTATTTAAACATATCTTCATTCAAATATATTCCACTGAATATACATGTATATATATATATATATATATATATATATACGACTTTTACCATAGAAGTTCCTGTTCAATGCACAGATTGAGATATATATATATATATATATATATATATATATATATATATATATATATATATATATATATATGCATTGGTTGAAAGAAGGTTAACTCTTAGCCAGGTTCCGCCACCCCCGAGTAGAAGATATCCTGTCGATCTCCCATTGTTGGCCATTTGCTTCCTGCAATATCGAGAGGTGAACGTTCCCAATTTTTTTTCCTTCTTTCCTCCTGAGGATTCTTCGTATTTGCGCAGATTCTATTGATGTTTGGTCACGAACGCAATTCATCCTGCTTGATCGTTCGCACCATTTCAGCATGCCAAAGAAGGACGAACAGTGAGAAGCGTGTTAAACGCCGAAAGGGCAAATGTCATTCTTTGAGAAATCCTATTTGCTTAATAGCAGCACTCGGCGAAAAGGCAAACAGGATTTACGCAATGATAAAAACACGCATATGTCAACAAACACGTATACAGGGTGTAACAGCAAAATTGTCCAAAATCGTGAAACGCCATCATTAGGTCTCCTGCAAAATGTTTAATATCTAAAAAAACAAACAAACAACCAAACCAATTCAGTTTCATTTTTCCATATGTCCACATAAGACGGTTAGCCATCTTGATACAATTTCTCGTAAGAATCACTGAAAAACCCTTTGAGTTATTTAGCTAGAAAGAGAACAGTTTAAAATCGTTTTATGACAGCCACAGTGTCTTCTTAACTGAGCAATAGTGAGAGGAAAAAATCATTCAAGCCTTCAATAATGGAACCAACATTAATACTCCGGCTTCCATCTTTAAAGTCTGTTCAACGGCCATCAAGAGAACGGTGAATTGGTTTAATAAAGAGGGAACAGTAGAAAGGAAAACTGGGTCAGGAGGTCACAACAAAGAGGGATCATCATTTCAGAGCAGAGCTAAAGATATCAATTAGAAAAGATCCAACTCAATCCATGTTACAGTTTTTTGTGTACATATCATGTAACTAGTGAGTTAGTGAAAATGACATAACTCCCTTTATAGCCTACCAATAGAAGGTTGACCAATCAGAAACCGCAGAACATTGTATCCGTCGTGTATAAAGGCGGCCATCTTTGTTTACTCTACCGGAATGACCAGAGCCAATTTGTCAGGCGAACATGACAGACGGAAGAACTACTCTCTGCTACTTTGCTGCGATATCCACTGCGAACCTGAATTACGCTTTCCTACTGTCTCCGAAATATTCACTGCCAACCTCTGGATTCTATACTCGAAGACGACCGTCATGAAAATGTTTAACAATCCATAAGGCTTTTGGCTCGAGAGAGAGGAGTTTCGCCTATGACAGTTCAAAGAGCAGTTGAAAAAGACTTGAAAATGAAATATTACGTGAAACCTGTGAGGGAACTTGTTACACCAGGATATAAAGTTAGAAGCTTAGAGAGGGCGAAGATCATCTCGAATAAGTTGGAACATATATCCAGAAATAATATATGAACTTAATTTCAATACTTTATGATCTTCCGATCACTAGCTAAGATTAATTAATGATGAACTTGTTATTTTCGTTTATGATCGATTTCATCACGATTCTTCTGCTAAGCGTTAAGACTAATTATATATTGTTATTGTTCAAAGTAGAGCCTAATAGCGTTATAAAAACCTGGAAAAATTCCAGTAAGATATCATTAATCATTTCTAAGATACAACGGTTCAAAGCTTAATCTAACGATTTGGCTGAGACATTATTAGAGCAACTTTGCTCTTACAACTGATATATATATATATATATATATATATATATATATATATATATATATATATATATATATATCAGGGCTCCAGGGGGAACAGTCCTATGGTTACAGAGAACTCAGTAGAGTTCCACCACGGAATATGCGAGCAGCGCTATATTGAGTCTGATTTGCCGATGCCCTCTCTGGGTCCGGTTACCTGCCATTTAAATTTATTATCTGACCTAAATATTTAATTTCATTTAGGAAAAAATCACACGTTTCTCCTTTTATTTTGAACCCAAAGTCCTGAAGTCTTCTGAAAACTTCCTTTATGTATGATGTGTGCTCTTCAACATTGTCGCTCTTAATTAGAATATCATCCAGATAAGCTGTCGCGAATTTCTGGCCCGTAAGCATTGGGTCCATCATTTGCTGAAAAATTGCTGGTGCAACTTTTACTCCAAATGGTAGTCTGTTGAATTTGAACAACCCTTTGTGCGTATTAATGCAAAGTATTTTCGTACTCTCTTCTTGTACTGGAATTTGTAGATAAGCCGCACTAAGATCTATTTTTGAAAATATCTTACCGCCGTTGAGCTTTGTAAATATCTTCTCTGGGCTCGGTAGTGGGTAATGCTGGTCTTTTATCGCCTTGTTGAGTACCGTCGAAAAATCTGCGCATACGCGGATTTCTCCTGACTTCTTTTTTACATAAACCACCGGCGCTGCCCACTCACTAAACTCTATTTTTGATAGTATCCCAGTTTGCTCAAGTCTCTCCAATTCTTTGTCTATTTTTTCTATAGTAGCGAACGGTACATTTCGCTTCTTTTTAAAAATTGGTTGGACGTTTTCTTTTAATTCTATTTTGGCCTTAAATGTGTTGCATCGTCCCAACCCGCTTGAAAATACCCCAGGAAATTGTTTATATAATTCTTCCTTCAATTTTATAGTATCTGATGGTTCAACCTCTAACTTTTTGCAAAAAGAGTTGCCCGAGGTTAATTCCGCTAGTTTAAAGTTGTCACAATGTTTATTTACGATTATTTACGGCAAACATGGAAAAATCCTCATTATCGCCCTTTACCAGGTTAAGGCATTTCCACCTCCTGTGGAAGAGTGATGTTTTCGGACTGAAGAGTTGCCATTTTTCTTCCATTCGTTCTTGTAGTTTTGGTATTTTATCAGTTCTACCAAAATATTTTAAAAATCTTCCATGATAACTCAATTTTAAGTATTTTTTACTCCTCGTAACTCTTTGTCATGGTAGACGCATTCTTCAGGTCGATATATATGTACATACATAAAATCACGGTAGAGTAGTGAATATATATATATATATATATATATATATATATATATATATATATTTCCTACTCTATTAAAATTGTGATTACAATTTCATTTTATATCACAATTAATATTTCCTCTTAACTTTCATTTTTCGAACATTTCCTGCTTAACAGAAAAAAAACTTTTGTATTTGACATAAGTTTTTCTTTTATTACTCGGCCATTTCAGATTGTTTGCCTCAAGTGTCGAAACCAACGTCCTCATTCTTCGATATCACCAATTATATTATTGCTTTCGCCAGTGTCACAAAAACAATCACTGTCTGTAGCCCCAAGGTACCCTCGGCCTGTCGTTTCACCCCAACCTACAACTTCCAAACACATATTCATGTTCTCGCAATTGTGTTTTTAATCAATATATGCTGTTGTTTTATGACATCTGCTTCTTCAAAACATTGACAATCATGTCTCTCCTGAAATTTTCTCTATCTTGTTGCACTCAGTAATTTTTGTCGCCTCACTATCATACCCATTCCCTGTTTTGTCAACCACCTATATAAGCTCGTAAGATAAGTTACTCGTTATATCATTCTGTCACTTTTGCCTTCAATATGGCCTCTGAGTGTTAAATTTCTCCATCCCTCCTTTCTCACTTCTTTTCTCGAAATTACAAGGTCTCTTATTAAGGTGTCCTTAATTTCTTACTTTTCGTAATATGCCTAAGTTGATCTTATGTTTCCTTCATGGTATTTTCAGGATCCTTCTGTAGATGCCCATCAAAATCTTCGCGTCCTTGTTATAACGATAAAATACATCCGCGTCCTGGGTAAGACGATAAACTACATCCGCATCATCGGTAAGGCGATAAACTACATCCACGTCCTGGGTAAGACGATAAACTACATCCACGTCCTGAGTAAGATGATAAACTACATCCGCGTCCTGAGTAAGATGATAAACTACATCCGCGTCCTGGGTAAGGCGATAAACTACACCCGTGTCCTGGGTAAGATGATAAACTACATCCACGTCCTGAGTAAGATGATAAACTACATCCGCGTCCTGGGTAAGATGATAAACTACATCCACGTCCTAAGGCGATAAACTACATCCACGTCAAGGGTAAGACGATAACCTATATCCACCGTCTTAGTTATAACGATAAACATCATCCGCGTCCTGTGTAAGACAATAAACTACATCCGCGCCTAGATAAGACGATAAACTACACCCGTGTCCTGGGTAAGATGATAAACTACATCCACGTCCTGAGTAAGATGATAAACTACATCCGCGTCCTGGGTAAGACGATAAACTACACCCGTGTCCTGAGTAAGATGATAAACTACATCCGCGTCCTGAGTAAGATGATAAACTACATCCGCGTCCTGGGTAAGATGATAAACTACATCCACGTCCTGAGTAAGATGATAAACTACATCCACGTCGAGGGTAAGACGATAAACTATATCCCCGTCTTAGTTATAACGAGAAACATCATCCGCGTCCTGTGTAAGACGATAAACTACACCCGTGTCCTGGGGAAGACAATAAACTACATCCAATACCAAGGCCTCTGATCATGAGGTTTTGGGGAGTGTGGAATCCGCTCTTAATTGCCGGTTTCCCCAGGCCCACCTTGACTATGGGCAAAGAGTTAACCACCAAACTGGGGTCAAAAGTGTAAAAACCGGTTTTAATATCAACAATACATTTTTTTTGTAAAAGATTCTTAACAGCAATAGATTTTTGAAGAAAAAAATTAGTTGCAAAACATTTTTTAAAAAAAAAAAAATACTGCCAGCAATAAAAATCTTGTCGGCATTAAATAACACATTGAGGCTGATATGCCGTAAAACAAACCAAACCAAAGCTAACCAATCAAATCTCTTCATCTGCGAAAAAAATGTCTTACAAGCATTGCCATATAGGGGGATTTCTAGGAGATGTCGGGCCAGTATGCTTGTCTATGTTTGTAATGAAAATCTTCCTGTTTTTATTAATACTTCGGCTTGCAGCCACATCATGATGAAACATTAATTCCAGTATGATCACAGAAGTTAAGCAACATCGAAGCTGCTCAGTACATAGATGGGTGACCACTTGGGAATACGAGGTACTGTAAGTTTGGATGTGCGGATGGTGTATGGATAATGACTTGCAATTTTTAATCGGAGGTCTGCGTTCGAATTCCTGTTTGGTCCGTAATATTTACATGCTTGCAAAACCCGTGGGAAAGGAATAATACACCAGCGCTCCCCCATCCATGGGTTAATTAGTAAGAATTGTATCACTAAACCATTAATATCTCAAAAAAATCAACTTAATATTTCATTTATCTTTATGAGGGATTCTTTCGACACTATTTCTGTATTTGACTGATTCGGATGTTTTCACACCTTCTTGTTGTCCTCTTACCAATGACTAAACATTGTTTTTTTTAAGGCGTGTTTTTAAACAGCAAAAGACTGAAAAGAGTATCAATTTATGCCTCGGCTTTTTAACTTTTGTTCATCGGTTAAAATAGGGCAGATTGACAGATCACTTTTTTGTATTCGTTGTACAATCTAGAATCTAATGTGATATGTATTGCGACTAAGAATTAGCTTCATAGCTTATCTCAATATCTTGAGTATGTAGTTTTAAATATCGTCTGGAAAAAATGTAAAGAAATACATAAATTCTGAAGGTTTCTGCTTTGACTTCAAAATTTTATTATTTCAGTAATAAATCCAAAAAGTTTACAAGTTTTATATTAGATAGATTGAAGGGAAAATATATTCAAACCAGAATTCTAATTATGAACTCCACAAACAAAATATGTATTCTTTATTGTATTCGATAAGTAAAACATTTATGAAAAATTATAAAATATTACTAAAAAGTTTACTCAATTAATAAGATTTGTTAGATCATTTGTTAGATCATAATTAATAAAATTAAAAAATAGGTAAAAGTGTATATAACACCATAATATTATTATTAGACAAACTGATTTAAATTTGCATTGTTTATTGAAATTCGCACTAAAACTATTGCACTTCATAATATATTACATCATAATATAACTAAATTGTTCAGTATAATTTCCCTTTGAAGTAAATGAAGGTCTTTTTTTATGGGAAAATGATTTAGTAATAATGTGTTTGTGTCATGCATCTTGTCCATTATACAGTTTGTGAAGCTTCAGTAAATTATAAATTTTATAAGACCGTGCTTTTATAAGACTCTCATTGATCACCGGAATGAAATTCCTACGCTACGATTTTGAATTTAAATTTAATCATTAAAATCGTTTTCTTCAAAAAGCGTAACGATTTTTAAAAAAATTTGCGTCGTTATTTATCATGTCAACCTCCAACTTTGAAAATATGTGCAACATCACGAACCAAAAACCGACCTTTCCTACTTATACAAGGCTCAAGAAAAAAACAAAAAAACAACAGAAAAAACAAGCTATAGCGTTACCGTAAAGGTGTAAAGAGTGGGAATAATTGAGGCATTTTATGATCATATTGAGTATAGATAAATGGTTGGCCCTATGGGGCTAACTTTTATATGTATGGTTATTTTCTAAGCATAGCTTAGATTTGGCAAAAGGCCGAATGTTTGAGGCTCCTAATGAAGATCGAACTCCCTTTACAGTCGTAACTGATCTAGCGAGACAACCTTGCTAACCATTACACCACGAAAAGGTTCCCAAATAATTTTCTAAGCTTAGCTTAGATGTGGCACAAGGCCTAAAATTTGGGGCACCTAGTGAGAATCGAATTCATTTTTCAGTCGTAACTGATCTAACGAGACAAGCTTGCTAACCATTGCACCACAAGGTGCCCAAATGATTTTTTAAGCGTAGCTTAGATGCGGCACCAGGCCTAAAATATAGGGCACCTCGTGAGGATCGAACTCACTTTTCAGTCGTAATTGTTCTAGCGAGACCAGCCTGCTAACCATTACACCACGCCGAGGTGCCTATAGCGATTTTCCAAGCGTAGCTTAGATGTGGCACAAGGCCGGAATTATGAGACACCCAGTGAGCATCGAACTCACTTTTCAATCGTAATTCTTCTAGCGAGACAAACTTGCTAATCATTGCACAGCCTCGAGGTGCCTAAATTTTGGTATTGATGATCTCAGTTTGGCTATCGTTTTGGTTATGTTTTGATAAAGGAGATGAAGAAAGTAGGTAGTGAAACAGTAACGCACCAAGTGGTTGATGTAAAAAAAAAACTCCCTGGAGGGAATTAAAGCCGTAATTGTGCCCTTAATCGTGGCATTGAGACAATCCACTGAAGCCTAGTGTCCAGATCCGATTCACCAAATAGCAATATAGTCGTCCCGATATTATGCCCCTGTTATAGGATACCCTCCTTAGGATTTAATCTGTTTGGATCCCTATCTATCACGCGTTGAACGTCAGCCTGGAAAAAATGTTTAAACCCGGCAACCATCAGAAGGAGACAGATAATTATGGACTGGTGAGAAATTATAACGATACAACCCCGAGACAAACCTATGAAGTCTATCCAGGAAACAAGACAATAAAACTTCCCCTCGTGTCGGAAGGATCATTCGTAAAGGGGTGGGACCCAGACACCGAAATAAATCTCTTTGTTTTAGGGCTAAAGAACTCAATGAGGAAAGGGGCGTACAAAGATTCATCGGAGTTTAGCTGACATTTCATAGGGCATAATAACCATTAATTCAAAGCATAAAATCGTCTTTTTGATCTGGTCATCTTCAGAAAGTATGTATATAAACTTATTTTTCCCAGAAGCGGATTATATAATCTCATTCATTTTTTAAAAAAAATAAACAGCCAAAAACATTTCTAGGGATATTTTTAAACTAGTACACCTTTGTATTCTTATGCTCACAGCGCCATTTCTATCTTTTCAAGCCGGCGTCCACCCACACTGTCACTCTCAAGGATAGAGTTGTCGGTCTGCAAGGAACGAAACTTGAGTAGTGTAAGCCAATTAAGAGGCACAAAAGGCAAAAGTAATTACCTCCATCTTTAATTAGTCTTTGAAATGAAAAAAGAAAATCAGAGTAGCTTGGGTAATTGGCTTCTACACTTGACTTTGTATTGATTAATCGAATTCTATCCATTTTCAAAAGCTTCCGTTGAGTAACTTAACGAATGTCAGCCACGACTTTGATGTGAAATAGACTTTTGACATTTGGCCATCTTTACGATCCACATCGCATTAAATTTCTTAATGTTTCTTTTTTTTATGTCTTTACACAAGATTTTCTCAAATCAGAGAATCCATTTAATACTTTCTCTAAAGCAACAGTCATCATTTGCCAAAGGACAATACTAACGATAAGTCGAAGTCTTGATGTCTTCAAGAAAAGAGTTTATAAATAATTGTTCCAAAAAAGAAATTCCAGGAAATAACTTATAAAGTCTTCGAAAAAATAATTCATGAAGAAGCCATCAAAAAACAGAATTTATATTGAAAATGTCCCGGCGACAGGCTTGGAAACGAAGGTAAATCTGCCTTTAAAAAACATGTATAAAGAAAGGTTTGCTGCGTAAATATAATTGATAATATATAAGAGGGGGACAATGAATGTATAGCTCGATATTTGGTCGGAAATTTCCCGGCATATCGCAAACTACATTCGAATGCTTAAAGGTGGTCATCAGTGATGAAAGCGGTCTTCATCGCTGATTTCGGGGTTCTTATTCATCATATCAGCTCCGTCAGCCATCCCCGATCTGTGATCTTATTCTACAGGTCGCCACAATGTAAAGAATTGTGCTAGTGCTCAGGACAGAATTTATACTCTCAGCTCTTTAAAAAAAAAAAAAAAAAAAAGAATAAAAAAATAAATAAATAAAAAATAAACCAAAAAAAAGAATTAAAAAAATAAACAAAAAAAGAATAAAAAAAATAAACCAAAAAACATAAAAATAAAAAAATAAAATCCAACGGAAGCGTCCAAAATTACTTGCTCTGCCCCAATTAAAATATTAACGATACATTTAGCTGTACACTGAAATGGGCGCGTCATTTTTTTTCTTTCCCCTTCCCTCTCTTTCTGTCTATTTTTTTTTCTTTTTTTCCTCCTTTTTTCTTTTTTTTTTTCGCTTTTCCTCCTTCCAAACTGAATTATATACATTGCTTGCTTCACACCAATTAAAAAATATAATCCTTTTCAAAATTAACTTATTCTACTTAATTAAAAAACATTAACAATATGTTTGGGGTGGTTAGGTTTTTAACTTGTTAAAGTTTTATATATCGTATGGAATGGGTTGATTTTACGTATTTACAGTTAAAATATATCAATGGTACGGATGAAATATTGATTTGAAATAAATTAACAATTTATATGGTAGAAATGGACCTTAACTTGATACGATTAAAATATATTACTACTATCGTATGAAAACGGGTGAATTCTAAATTATTAATTTAAAATAAATCGACGATATCGTCCGAAGGCTAGAATTTTATATTATTAAAGTTAAAATATATTATTAAAACAAAGAAAGAAACGAATTAATTCTAAATTATAACGTTTAAAATAAATCGACGATATTGTAGCGTATGGTATAAATGAATTTTATTACCGTTAAATTGTGTGGATTGATTTTAAATTATGTTACATTAAAATATACTAACATTATCGTATGAAAGGGATATATTCTAAATTTTAAGTTCCAGTGCCTGAACAATATCGGATGTTCAGTTACAATATTTTATGAAAAATTATCGAGAATTTGTGAGTTAAATTTAACTAATAAATCCTACGCAAAACCTATTTATTTGCAAGCAATGTGAATCCAGATAAATTTTTCAATACTGTGGGATGATTTTGTCTCTAGCTTTTTAGGGATTGTTTTCCATTGAATTATTCCCCCACTGCTTGGATCCTTTAAGCCATATCCATTTATAAGCCGTCAGAGCTTCATTTGAAATTTTCTTAACGGCTTTGGCTTTAGCTGACCCCACAATCCCTATTTTCCTAAAAAGCTTTGCATAATGACTGGCCTGCAAAGCCACGGCATCCTACTTCCACAGAGTCATATGTGACCTTCCAGGAATTTTGTTGACACTTTTCGATCAATTCTTGATATTTTGATCGTTTCCTTTCGTTTGCTAATGTCAGGTGTTCTTCCCAGGGGACTGTGAGCTCCCATATTATACAGTGTTTGGTGAAGTTGGAATAGATAATCAAATCTGGTCTGAGTGGTGTTTCCGCTATATGTCTGGGGAACTTTAGTTGTGTCTTCAGGTATGTATCCAAATGCCAATCATTTGCTGACGATAACAAGTTTGTTTTGGGGGGTCGTTTGTTTTTCCTTCTTTGTTCCCTCTTTAACGAAGGGAATTAATATGAACTTCTTATTCGGTTTGTATTTAGAAGTTCTCACTGCTTCATTGATTTCATGTGCTATTGTCTTTAGGACTTGGTCGTGGCGCCAACGGTATCTACCGTCACTCAAGGCTTTAGCGCAGGTACTTAGGATATGTTGCAGTGAAGCGCGTTTCCCACATAATTGGCAATTTGGGGTATCCCTTTTGCCCCATAAATATAAGGTTGGATGGGCTGGGTAGCACATCGTATACCGATTTTATTAGGAAACTTATTTCACCAAAGTTTGACCGCCAGTAGTCTGACCAGCTTATCTTTTTCTGTTCGACACCCTGCCATTTTGTCCATGCTCCCTGTGAACTAAGTCCCACCATCTTGCAGTATCTCGTTTCTTCAATCCCTGCTCGAAATTCTTCTTGGATTAATTGACGTTTTTCTTTCCCTTTGGCTCTGTTTATTTGGGGACAAGGAAAGTAACCGAGACCCGCTCTACCTTTAGCGATAGTGCCAAGAATTTCTTTATGCCGTAATCTATCCTCTGCTATCTCCAACTCCTTTTCTGCATGCCATTTTCTCCCCGTTCGAGATTGAATACATGCTGCAACCACTTTTGGGTCTTTTGATTCTTTATATTGCAGCTGTTCTCTTACTCTTGTGACTTTAAACTCCTCTACCAGACTATTGAAATGAAACTGAAGAGCATTACTCTTGCCGTAGAGTGCTGCTGTGCTCAGACACTTCGGAACTCCCAACCATCTTCTCAGGCGCCTAGTTATTAATTTCTCCAGTGATTCTACACTGGTCATTGGGAATTCGTACATCAAAAGTGGCCATAATATTCTGGGTAAAACTGCTTGCTGGAATAACCAGGCTTTAAATCTACCTGGTAAGCCTGATTTATCAATCTTATTGAGCCACTGTGTAAGGTCTTTAGTTGTCTGTTCAATAGCCACAGTGTCTCTTAGACTGCCGTCAAAAAACTTACCCAGGCTCTTAACAGGTTTTTCGTTTAAGGTTGGGATAGTAACACCGGATATTTTAAAATGATATTTTTCTGTTATTTTTCCTTTTTTAATGACTAATGATCGGGACTTAGCTGGCTTAAAAGTCATTCTGGCCCATGTAATGTTTTTCTCTAAGCCCTTCAAGAGCCATCTTCTTCCTGTTACGGATATGCATGCTACGGTTAAATCGTCCATGTATGCCCTAAGGGGGGGCGAATTCGTGACTTAGAGAGGGGGCCTCTACACTCTACTTCAGATGCCTTGACCAGCATATTCATAGGCAGCGAGAACAGTACTGCGGACAGCGTGCACCCCGTGATAATGCCTTTCTCTAGGGTGTGCCATTGCGATACTATTCTTGCCGATACTCTAAGCTGAAAGTCGTTATAATAGTCTGAAATTAGACCACTAATTGAAGATGGAACGTGATGCCTTTTTAGAGCTTCTTCCAGGATCTTATGAGGCATGGAACCATACGCATTGGCGAGGTCTAACCACAGTACTGTCAGATCGTTTTCTCTCGCATCTCTTATCAGCTGCGTAAGTACGCCTGTGTGTTCCAGGCACCGTGGCATTCCTGGGATACCACATTTTTGGACAGATTTATCGATGTAATCTGTGAAAATAAATATTAAGTATTAATCACTGATTTAAATACATTAGTAATTACTTTTCTGTGGGATAAATACGTTTTTTTATAATTACGCTGCGGATTTTCTGAAATATTTATATATATATATATATATATATATATATATATATATATATATATATATTTATTAAAGACATATTTTTATGTTTAACGTTGTTATTTTATAGATACAAGT
Organism: Acanthosepion pharaonis; assembly: GCA_903632075.3. Classification (NCBI taxonomy): domain Eukaryota; kingdom Metazoa; phylum Mollusca; class Cephalopoda; order Sepiida; family Sepiidae; genus Acanthosepion; species Acanthosepion pharaonis. The sequence goes on from CAHIKZ030000302.1 coordinate 1,178,067, forward strand.
ATTTAAGCAAATGCTCTGTTTATGATAAACAGTATTAAATAACATTTACCGGCCTGAATGTCCGAGAAATGTTATTTAAATAAACAAACAACGTTAAACATAAAAAATATGTCTTTAATAAATAAATTGTCGGACCTTGTCCATTTCTTAATATATGACATCATTTGTTTACATTCGATACGCCAGAGCAGTTATGAATGTACGAGATTCATGGAAAGTTGGAGTTTATAAGCAGTAAATTCGACCTTGTCTACCGATTGGTTCTTTGTAGCTCAAGCGGTAAAGGCACGTCAGCGTATATGACGGTTCCGTATAGGATGCAGGTTCGAATCCTGTCAAAAGAACGAAAATTTTTATGAAAATTTCTCGGACATTCAGGCCGGTAAATGTTATTTAATACTGTTTATCATAAACAGAGCATTTGCTTAAATACTTGTATCTATAAAATAACAACGTTAAACATAAAAATATGTCTTTAATAAATAAATTGTCGGACCTTGTCCATTTCTTAATATATATATATATATATATAATGCTTATATATATATATATATATATATATATATACAAGTATAGGATTGGTGTATACAGAATAAATTCCAATAACCAACAAATACTATTCTTAAAAGAGTGCTCAATACAGTGTAGAGCAAATACAATCATTTATTCGGAAATTATAACGTAAAAAATTGTAAAATCACTACAAAAATAGCCATTTTTTTTCAACAGTTCTTATTTCTTCTTAAGTGTTGGTGTTGAATGTAAAATAAAGGTTTTAAAAGGTTCAATCAAACACCCCTCAAGCACTCCTATTTTTGTATTGATTTTATAACATTTTATGCTATAATTTTCGAATAAACGATTATATCTATATATATATATATATATATGAAGAAAAATATACTGAAAAAAAATCCTAATATGCGATTATGCTGTTTTTAATTCAACATGAAAAAGACGATGGACATAAAAGCACCTGACGACGACGTGATCATATTTAAACGGAACGCTGATCTTATAAAAGATTTCAGTTATCTGTTTGGATTGGTAATTCTTTTATGTCCATCGTCTTTTTCATGTTGAATTGTATACGGTCTATGTTAATTACGTTTTAAGAATATGTCCTGAAGATGGTCTATTAGACCGAGACGTCCGACATTGACATTAAACATTAAAACAGCATAATCGCATATTAGGATTTTTTTTTTCAGTATATTTTTCTTGATACTGTCGGAACTATATCCATATATATATATATTCGCTACCTAGTTCGTGTAATAATAATCATCAGGCACTGGGAAATATATATATATATATATATATATATATATATATATATATATATATATATATATATATATCTGTGTGTGTGTTTGTGTGTGAGAGAGAGAGTAGGCTCAGTGTGGATTAAGGGATAGGACTGAGAAATCCATTACATTCACTTACGTGCTAATACCCTTGTGAAAGGTATATATCCTCATCTTCTCCCCCACAAAAATGGGTAAATAGCAGGGCAGACTGGGTTCTATAGCCTTGCATAGCAACTGGTCTAGGAAACGGAAAACTCTAAATTCAAAACCAGAATAGGGTTGTCTGAGGACCTTGTAGCAAATAATACACCAGGTCTCTGTATTCGAACCTTAAAAAAAAAAAGTGTGGTTGGCTTTGCACAAAGCCGTCACTACTATAATCAAATCATATATACAGGTGTCTGAATGTCGATAAACGAAGGAAATTCCAGAAATATATATATATATATATATATATATATATATATATATATATATATATATATATATGTCTGTGTGTGAGTCAGTATTCTTTAAAATGATGTCAAGAGTTAACTGTAAATTGTATTAATCTGTATTTTTTGAAATTAACTGCAATATGCCTATATATGTTAATTTATTCTTACTTTTCTTCTTTCCCCACTTTTCCCCCACCCCTTCTTCCCCATTTGCTTTGTTATATCTTTTCTTCTTTTTTCTCTTTGTCTCTTTTCCTGTGAGATGACTTATTAAAAAGGGCACTGTCTGGTCCATACCCACCTCCCTTGCTCTTAAGTATCTTAATAAATATAGACTTAAATTATTCCTATCTCTCCCTTCCTTCTCTATTCTCGACCATATCTGTCGTCCTCCTCCTCCTCCATCTAACACCTTACATCAACTTAAAGCTACCCCTCAAAAGTTTGTATAATAATAATATGTAAATTTTAAACCATTTTATGCTTGGAAATGTGAAATGAAGAACCAGGGAAAAAATTCTGGGGAATTAAAATATAATCAATGGTCTCTTAAGGTTGTCTGTTTTTTTTTTTAAATTAAATTAAATTATATATATATATATATATATATATATATATATATATATATATATATATATATATTAGGTTGGTGCAAAAATAATGACGTAATAATGTCGTTTTTGATGTATTTTAACGTCAAAAACGACATTATTGTCGTTTTTTGACGTATATTTAACGTCAAAAATATTATTACGTCATTATTTTTGCACCAACCTAATCTATATTTGCATGTGTATATGTATATATATTTTTTGCATGTGTGTATATATATATATATATATATATATATATATATATATTTGCATGTGTGTATATATATATTTGCATCTGTATATATATATATATATATATATATATATATATATTAGCATGTGTGTGTATATATATATATTGATTGATTGATTTTTCTGTTACCATAGTAAAAACCTGTATTGTTTTAATTCCTGTTTGCTTTCTCATTTTTTTCAGCGTAGTTACCTTTATGTTAGTAACCGTTTTCTGACGAAAGACATGTCAGGATTGAACACTGGTACTTCATTGCCTTTTTTTTTTCTTCTAATATTCTTTCTCTCCTTCCTTTTCTTTTGACTTTTGACATAACCATATTTATCTATTCCTTTATGATACTAACCCATACAACCCACCGCCTTCCCAAAAGTAACACTACTGAGAAATGTGGACAATTTATACATTAAATAAAAAAATTATACAAAGAACAAACAAAACAAGTCTCATGGCGGTAGATTCCAATCTGTACTATGTAAAATTCATATTAGAATCCATGTTTAAATTCGTAAAATTTTCAGAAAAAAATAGCAGCAAAATTCAAAGTAGAATTTAAAACAGCATTGAAACAGATTCAGTCTCAGATATTGTATTTTCGTGATATTTACAGATTCAAGTCTACAGCATTTGGATGTTTATCTATATAACCAAGTCTGATCGCGACCAATGCATAAATATAGACTCAAGTTTAATTGGGAACAACGCATACGTATAGATTCAAGTTGAAATTCAACCAATATTTGCCTAACATTCAAGTCTAAACCGAACCAGCGTTCAGCTCTAGACTCATAACATATCCAGAGCAATGTTTGAAACATAAAGTTGAATAATACATTTCAGATGCATTAAGGGTGGCCATCAATGATGTACTGTCTTCATCACCGATTTCAAGTTTTGCATCATATGGCCTCAAACAGCAACCCTGCCATGATTCCTAAATGGTCAAGCCGATTCCTTGATAGAATTCTGCTACGCACCTAGACATTGCAAAAAAAAAAAAAAAAAAAAATTAGATATTGCTAGGAGTTCGACCGTTATTATTGACATACAACAGCCAATGAAATAAGGGCTTTTCACGCTTCCCTCCTATATCGTCTTGTCTTTTTGCTGCATCTGGTTTTGTTTCTAGTTATCTCCCCGGAATCCATAACGAGGGAAGCTGGAATTGTTCTCGCATAGTTTAAAATCAATGTTTCTACGTTTTAAATACCAATCCTATGATTCCATAACTAAACCTTACTAACTACTTATATCTTATAATACAGTTTCTTTAAAAAATCATTATTCTTACTACTATACAAATCTTTAAGTTAATCAAACGAAATTAAAACAAAATTGTATGTACGTTGACGCAACTACATATAAATGAGGTAAATGTACTCACACGTGCAGACACACACACATAAATCCTATCACCCGTTTGCATTAATTTACTTTTACGAAAAAGTTCATTACAAAGTTTTATACATTTTTTGTAGATTCTAGCCTGATTCCGACTAATGTTTCCCGATGTATTATTGCAATAAACTGACTAATGTGTACCTATAGACTCAAGACCAATATATATAATATATATATATATATATATATATATATATATATATATATATATATATATATTAAACTTGATATTATCAGTAGCCATTGGATAGGACACAGCATGTGACTATAATATTCAATATATATATATATATATATATATATATATATACAAAACCACACTTCCGCCCCAGAGAGCTCAACCTGAAATATATATATATATATATATATATATATATATATATATATATATATATATATATATTTCTCTGGGGAGGAATTGTGGCTTTAATAAACAGTGACTATTACGGCTAATAATGCAAGACTCTTAGGTAAATCGAATCGAGTTCTCTCAGTCACTGTGTGTTTATCTAAAAATAAATACGTTAAAATTCACCATCGTCTCTGCGGTGCGCTGACAGTTTAGTAGTAGAATCCCGATTGACGCCAATTCAGCTGGCTTTCGATCCTAGCCACCAACCGGACTCCCAGCCACCATGATGAGCTGTGATACAGCTAAATAGTGTATCTGTATATGACAATATATATATATATATATATATATATATATATATATATATATATATACAGAGAGAGAGAGAGAGAGAGAGCACACACCCTATCTAATGGCTACCGATAATATTAAGTTACATCCGACCAATAGTATAATAGTCGATTTGATAAGATGTTTTTTGATACTATCAGGCCAGGCTTTGGAGTCTATTCCAATATATGGCAAAGTGCTTGGCAGCCATAAAACGGGATGATCTAAGTCTTGAGAGTAATATATTCCATGTCATCAGGAGTTAACTTCTTGATGCTAACGGCCTGGAGGGAAGGCTATACCCGACCAATATTTACCAATACGATCAAGTATAAATCAAATTTTGCTTATAATGTAGGTTTAAACAAAATCAAAGTTTAACTATAGTTTCTGGCCTGTACTAGACGAATGTTTACCTATTGTTTTAAGTCTAAACCAAACCAATAATATCTATTAATTTAAATCTAAACCAGACAAATATGTACCTATAATCTCAAGTATAATCTAGGGCAATATCTAACGATAGACTTAAATCTAAATTTGACAAATAAATCTATGCAAATAGATTTATGTATAAACCCGAAAAATATATACCGAGAAAGTCATGTCTAAACCAAACCAAAATGACCCTGGAGAGCCAAAACTAAGCCCGACTAATATGTACTTTTAACCCCAGGTATAACCCAGGCTTCATTCTCAAGTATAATAAAAAAATAGTTTATGATATTCTATAACCGCCATATCACGAGTTGATATATCATAAATTCCAACCAAATTACTAGTCAACAAAAAATAAAATACATATAAAATTTAATTTTATTTCATGAAATGTATTATAAAAATGGATAAAAAATTTAATAAAAGTTGTTTTTTTTCAACACGCAAAACTAAAAGAATTTCTATTCATTCTCTTCACAGATATTTCACTTACAAAAAGCAACAGACAGAAAAAAATTGATCTCCGTAATTGCATTCTTTTAAATCTATGGAAATTAAATTAAATTTGACATTTAATAAAACTTTCTATACTTACTGCTGAATTTACTTTTTTATAATATATTATTTAAAAAAATGTCTGTTTATTTTATAAAATACTAGTTTTGTATTAGTCGCTTTGCTGATGGTAAGAAAATAAAATGTACATTGTATTTCCATTTAAATACTATATTTATTAGGTACGGACATTTTAAAAAATATATATAATCACGTAAGACGAGGGCGAGAATTTCACGAGAGTTGATTTGACAGCGCGATAACTCCTTGATCCTATCGTATTCAAAAGATGATCCCAACTTGTGGACTGTTGCAAAGTAGTTGGCTACCATAACACGGGTTGATTCAGTCGTTGTGCGTATTTGAAAGAGAGGTAATTTCTTGATGCTATCAGCCTTGGGAAACGAGTGGCACCTAAAGAAAGTCCCTAGAAAACATACCACAGTTCGGTCTAAGCCTTGCGATTAAAATATCCGATTTGATGAGGAAGTAACTTCTTGAACTATCGTCCTGAGGAGCTGATCCCAACTTGCGGCCATTTTGCAACATAGCTAGTAATTATATCACGGGTTGGTTCAATTCTTATCAAACAAATAGTCGATTTAATAGGGAGATAACTTTTTGATGCTATCGGCCTTTGAAGACGATTCCAATTTGTGGTACGGAGGGAAAGCGCCGAACATCCATACTATAGGTTGATCTAAGCTTTGGCGGTAAAATAGTCAATCCCAGCTTTTTGGAAAGTCCTTGGCAACCGTTGATCCAATCCTTGTAATGAAAATTGGATAGACGATACTGTTAGCAAGCTGTCGCTAGTTGTGCTCACACGAGGTCATATGATCGAGAGTTGGAGTATTACAACGAGGTACTCTCTCGGACATTTTTCCCCAGTATTCTTGCTACCGTCTTTCAACATCGTCTCCGCTGAGTGAGTCATGTGTCCAGAATGCGTTCCACCTTGACTCCTCCGTATTATCCTCTTTGGAGAACTCGCCAATTCCAAGAGGCTAGGCGGAGACCAAAAAACGAAGCTTCAAGTATCAGCTGAAAACATCCCTGACACATGCCAATATAGGCCTTGTGACCTGGGAAACCGTTGCTGCAAATCGATCTTCCTGACGTCGGGCCATTCGCGAGAGGACCGTGACTTTCGAGTTCTAACGTCAACATGAAAAGAATCTGGGACGTTCTGTCAGGAGAGGCCGACTAACCAGTCGGGTCAACCACCCACACTCGTCTGTGTTTTCTGCTCACGAAACTTCAGGAATAGTCTGGATCTTCACAACCATCACCGTCACCGACACCAGAGGAGAGAAAGGGAATAAAGAGAGAGGATGACGTTCCCGATGGTCGGATGCCAACGGGTACTGATGACGCCGGAGCACAAAAGTCTTTTTTTAAAACGGTCCTCTGCAAACAAAGATCGACTATTCCCCCTAGCCGCCCAGTGTGCTCGGAAAAAAGGCGATGATCATTATGGAAATATTTTAAAATATAGTGTGAGAATGTGTAAGGTAAAAGGGAAATATTGCGCAGTCTAAACTGCTGAATCGAGGAAAAAATAGCTAACGGGCTAATTACGTGAACATATATTTTTATAATGTCCGTTTTAAAGCCAGAATAAGATCGTTGACACCAAGAGATTATTTATTCATTAAAAAATATATACAGTTTAAATACAGGGGTAATTAAAGGTTCTTCATTGACTATACATTTTGATTTACTCTCTTTCCGTTTGCTGATGGTTTATTACCAGAGAGAAAGGCAAATTAGTTCTTGCGACAGAGTAGAAAAATATCTCTGTAGTTTCAATATTGTCTGCCATAAAGGAGGACATTGAATAGCTGTTCAGTGCCTTTTTCTTTGTTTCTAGCGAACTTTCCCTATTTATAAAAAAATATAATCTTTTGAAAGGTATCTTTTGCTTATTCAATGCGCCTTCGGATTTATATCTTACATTTTCCATCAGCTGCGAAGAACGCGGAATTTAAATATGTGTGCGAACAATAGATATCGGCTCGGAATCAGAAACCGGAGAGCCGAGTTCGAATTCCAGTCGGGTTCGTTAAATTCACTTACGCGCAATTACTCCTGAAAAAGGTATGACTCCATCTACTGATGAAAATGGTGGCATTCCTCGAAGAGCAAAACGATTTCGAGTCGTATTCTGTTCTACGGGAAGAAAAAAAAATGAGAAATAGGAGAAAGAAAAATGCTTCACTAATGAATGAGGCCAGTGTCCTTTTGGATTACCGCTCACTGATGATAAAACCTTACTGAGGTAAGATTTTGGAATTATCACCCCTGATGGTATTTACAGATTTGAAAAGACGCATGATGTGAAAGACTCGGTCGCTTTCTTAGTGACTTTTCATAATGGAAAGATATATAACTTTCGCTTCTGCAGTAAGTGAGTAATCAGCTACAGACACTTAAGTTTGCCTTGAAATTTTCACCTTTCCTTTCATTTTTCATCTTTTATTTTTGTAAAATGTCCTTTCAATATATTTGTTAATATTTCTTTGTTCAAATTCTATGTCACATATTTCTTTTGGCCTCATACGAGTCCACTAAAATTGTTAGCAGGTCAAATATATCAGGATTTTATAACTTCTCATCAAAAGAGTTTATACCTACAACAGAACTCATATGAATTATGCCCTGCTAACCAATCGTGCTCCAAGTTTTATTGAGTAAATGTTCCACAGAGTGAGTGAAATGTAACTCCGTATTTTATGTATGAGTGTTCAGCCAGGAGTCCTGACTAAACACCCTGTAATTTTTTTCTTCTTTAGGATTTGTTAAAGGAGCAAGTCTAATCTACCAAACCAAGACTTTGGAAGAACATGAATGGCGAATATAAGAAGTTATGTCTGTTACGGTTTTTTGTGTATATACTGCGTAACTAGTGAGCGAGTCAAAGTGACTTAATTCCCTTTATAGTCTACAAATAGAAGATTAACCAATCAGGAGCCGCAGAACACTGGATCCGTCGTGTATAAAGGCGGCCATCTTTGTTTTCCTACCCGGAAGGACCAGAGGCAACTTGTGCGGCGAACATGACAGAGGGAAGAACTACGCTCTGCTACTTTGCTGCGATATCCAATGCGAACCTGCACTACGCTTTCCTACTGTCTTCGAAATATTCACTGCCAACCTCTGGATTCTATACTCGAAGACGACCGTCATGAAAATGTCTAACAATGTCTTCCATACCACAGGAGTTTCTGGTGAAATCATTTGACACGATTAATGGGCGGCTGGAGAATTTGGTAGTGAAATTTAGTGCCTATATCGAATTTAAAAAAAACAAAAACAAAAAAAAAACATGTTAAATGCTCCCTCTCACATAAATTTCTGGTAAAATTTAGAGTTAAGAAATAAATAATAAGTACTTTAATATGGAGAGTTGCTTTTCAATTACCGTATACGTATTAAGCGAATGAACTTCTTGGCGAAAACGATATATACAATCGCAGAAAAAAAAAGAGTTGTGTCGGCTTTTAAAAACCCATTAAGTGTTGATAAACCGTAAAAAAAAAGAAACAAATCATTCAATCTTTACATTTTAGATCTCTTTCCTTTCAGATTTCTGCTTCAAGTAATACAACGAAAAATAAACGATTAAATTTGGCGCACAAATTCACCTACTTGTAACTAGCTATACCCCACTAGCGACAATTCAGCACAGACGCCTAGGAGACACGGAAACACACGGACAAAAATATCTCATTAAGAAAGAAAGGAAAAAAAAAATATTTTGTAAATTAAATAACTGAGAGGAAAAGACATTCCCGATTTAACAATTTGAATACACTAGTTGCCAAACGTTATTGTCGTTTTACTTGCAAGCATTACAAACAGACATAATTTACGACTTATTTTAAAATATATTAACATTGAATTTAATTTGAATTTCTGAAAAGATCTCAGCAAGAATTATCCTTCTTCGAACCTTGTGGACTGGCGCTACATAATCACACACAAAAAACATTTATAAAATAACAGAAACAGCATAACTGAAACGGAAATCGCATTAACTTGAAGAGAAAATGACATAATCAACTTGTTGAGATTCCACAATACACTAAACTAAAGGTTAAGAAGGAAACTCCCATCAGTCGTGGAAAGAGTGATAACAGCTACTGGACTTGAGAATCCTATTTTCCTAAAAAAATATTTTAAGGGAAAGATTTTATAGACTTCAACCGAGAGTGGCACTGGCTGCTCGATCAATGAACGCCAAATGTTTCCATATAAGGAAACAACTACTATGATCATTACCAGTAGATATGAGAAGAACAGATACTACACTTTGTATTCAGTCGTCACCCGCACACGGTGATGGTATAAGTCCGGTTTAAAGTGAGGAGCCCAGTCGGATGTATCTGGTCTAAAACCCCAGATTGCCCGATTCCTGTAACCAATTTCGCATTTGTATCATATCAATATTCTCCCGAGCATCACTCTTTGGTCCAATGAGGGAGGTGCTGCTGCTTGGTTGGAATCTACGGGACCAGATACCCTCATTTATTTGTTGTGTTCTGTTCGAAGACAGAAACACGATTGAGAAACAAAATGTAGTCTGTCCGCCTGAAGTTAAGTATTACACTTTGATCCCGGTCCGATGGACATAGAAATTAACAAAAGCCTAATTCGAGTAACACTCTCTGATCAGTCAATATTTCCTTCAAAGGAAAGCTAAACAAAATATTGAGAAACAGAAAAAGCTCGTTAGAAACAAAGAAATGAGCACCGAACTGTTAAGTAATACCGATCCTCTTATAGTTATTTTCCAAGCATAGCTGTGACACAAGGCCGAAAGCATGGGGTATCTAGTGAGGATCGAAATCCCTTATTCAGTTGTAACTGATCTAGCGAGACAAGCTTGCTAACCATTACACCACGCCGAGCCTCCTATATGGCACGTATCTCGATTGAATGAAGTGCATATAGCAAAAGACATTTTGCGCGATATGCTAGCTACAATAAACCGTCACTTTGGCCGCCCTACACTACATTGCCAGGACGTTTGCAAGAAGGATCTAAAATATACAGACATTGAATTCGGTAGCTGGGAACATCTAGCAGACAATCGCAGCGGCTGGCGCCATTGTGTTCTCGGAGGACTCGCGGGGCAGGGAAGAGAAACCAACTGTTGGCGATACAAAGAGAACGAACGAAGCATTGTCAGACCTCCATTTCATATTCTAGCTTCACCTGACACAACTGCAGAAGAGTGTGCCATGCCAAAATTGGCAAGGTAAGCGATTCAAAACACTGCTTGCAGAAGAACAATTATTTACCAAAGTTGTCGCTACTATTTTTTTTAAGCGTTTCGCCCCAAGCAAGGCGTGAAGCCACTAGCACACAAGGGGTTACAGAGTGTTGGAGCTAGAGCAAAGAGGAGTGATAGAGGAAAGGATGAAGAGAAGAATAGGGGATAGATCAAGTCATCTGGAGACGTCGATTGACATTACATTTGAATAGTTTGAGATTATAGCTATCAGGGAAACAGGAAAAGGAGAGGGAGTTCCACAGGCGAGAAGTGTGAGACATGAAGCAATTGGAGTAGAAGAGACGGCTACATTTAACAGTTTCGACAGTGAAATTGTGAGAGCGAGATGTCAGCCAAGTAGAACGCTTAAATTCATGAAGTTTGGGAACCAGCGAAAGCAGCTCATCGGAGCAGTTACAATGAAAGGGATACAACGGCACGTCTGTGAGAGAGCGACTGCAAATGAGATGCCAGACCAGGGCCAGTTACATTGCATATCCGTCTTTGGATTCTATCAAGAACCTTGAGACAAAGCAGAAGCGACTCCAGACCATATATGACAGCAATACTCCATGCAAGGACGAATTATACTCGCGAGATAAATGGTGGCCTACTATATGGCAGTGAATGCTGGACAAAATCTTCAAAGATGAAGAAGCGATTTGACTCAACAGAATTATAATTCTACAGAAGGATGTTGAGAATACCATGGTCTGAACATGAGCAAGGACAGTTTTAGAGAAAATGAATATAAAAAAACGGTATTTTACCTAGCATCGGAAAAAAGACACTTGAAATTTCTAGGGAACATCAGAGGGTCTAGAGGATTAAACCAACGCGAGGTATAGTAAAGGCAAGACGGACAGAGGAAAGCAGCAAACAACATATTTAATGAGATTGTGTAAACGTTTGACAGAGCGGGAATTAGGAGAGATGGCAAAATTTACTAAGATAGAAAAGACAGGAAAGTGTTGGTAACAACTATCCACTACATACCGAGTGAACACGGTGTATCTTCCTAAAAGTTACCTCCAACTATAGCATCGGCGGTATGTAAATTTTAAGACTTTTTCTCGGCGCATTGGTCTCCTTTAATATCATGTTTTTTGATCAGCCACGTCCTAGAGGGACACAGTACATAATAAAAGAACCTTTATACAAGTAAAGACTAGTCTATCCTGTTATTAGATGAGAGATATGGAATTGAGGCTTTCCTCAAGGATATTAGAGTGAAATTAAATTTGAACCCTGCTTGTTGATTTTACCTTCCGCCGCGCTAAACTTTATTTGACACGAACAAGTTTACTTGCTGTGAAATTTAGGTTAAATGTTAAAGCCTTGAGGATGGTGCATAATTGCACAGGAGGAAAATATATTGCTTTTCACTGGCTAATGACGGTTGATTACATTTAGAGTAACGAATACAAATTCTGGCTCCACACGTTTATTATTATTATTAATTTTCTGTTTTCGCATAAAAATGGGAAATAACCAGTTGAAATAACTATTATCCATGTTTTAATAAGAAATATGAATATCAAATCGAAATTAAAATATATTTATAAAAAGTCCCCCGGCATGGAAATATCCATCATGAAAATATGGACGCCATTTTCATTTTCATCTTCAAATTGTGAGAATGTTTTGATCTTAGGTTAGTTTAATTGATTTTACGAAATGTCAACATTTCTACCTGTGTTATCTAAGGTCGAATATTATCTGGGGCACCTAGTCAGAGTCGAACTGATACCTGGTTTATTGCAGTTAAATATGCACGGTGTAGACCCTGCTGTACACATGTCCGTTATACACTGATTTCCTGTTTCTCTTGCCTTCAGTATGCTTTGTCGGTATCAAATTTTCTAAACCCTCTTTCCTCATCATATACCCTAGAAATTTCTGCTGTTTCTGAATCTGATTGTAAGTGTCTTTTTTTCCATTAACCCTAAATTCTAACGGCTACATCAGGTTGAAACACCAGTTTCCGTACGATCAAAGAACTAAAGAAACGTCGAGCCTGGTTCTTACCTAGATAGGTAACCGCTTGGAAATGCCAGGTGCTGCAAACGTAGATGTGGTGTAATGGGTAATGCCTCTGGATTGTTAATCAGATGGCCGAGTTCCACTTCACATTGCGTTCCTTATATTCAAATACGCGCAAATACCACTGTTAAGCATAGAAACCACATCTCTTTCCAGCTATAGGTTAATTAGTTAAGAATTATATCACTAAACCATTACTATATCCAAAAAAAGATGTTGTGAATTTGGATGTGCGGGTGGTGTAATGGATAATGGCTTGGAATTGTTAATCGGAGAGACGAGTTCTAATTTCTGTTGGGTTCGTTATATTCACTGACGCGCAAATACTCTTGGGAAAGGTATGAAAATAGGTTTTCTCCTCAACTATGGGTTAATTAGTAAGACTTGTGAAACTAAATCATTATTATCTAGAATATATCTTAAAATTTAAGTGTGGCTTTAAATTGCTTGCAAAGGGGTGATAATCCGGAAAAATGAATTAAACTATAAAACTACTTCGTTACTCTCGTGTTCAGTGCATGGGATTTTCAGCATTTTTCTGTAGGACTAGATTCCAGTTGCCTTAACGTTCTAACGAAATTTTCCTTTTTTCTTAATATTTTGCTTAGCTTTTGGAAGGCATCTTTTTGCTTCCCACACACGCCTTTCGGATTTCGCAGTCGCATTTTCTGACCTCTTTAACAGAGGTTAGAATCACTTCCTTGACATTTAAATTTTTGTACTTGCTTCAGTTAATTCTATATACGCCCTTGTGAAAATAAATTGAAAAAATCGCTTTAGTTCCCTTTCTTTCAGCATACGGACATTTTTAGACGCACTGGAGTTACAGGGTGTAATCGATTTATATTTTTTTCTCAGATTAGGTCTTTTGCAGTGGTGTGCAGTAATATGAATCTATTTTCGGGGTGTATGATGGAATTTGTTTGGCGTTAAACAGTATTGCGTCATCTGTGATTGCATCAGATTTTTATCACGTCCAGACACAATTCTCTCGACTGTCGATTAGTTTTCTTACGCTCATTGTCTGCGATGGACGTCACTCCAGGAAGCGTACGAAAATTGTAACGCTTCACGAATCCACTGGTAAGCTTCACCAGTGATCTAATCAAAGTGTTATCGACTGGCACGGAAACTGTCCTGATTTCAATCCAATCGAGAATCTGTGGCCAATCTGCAGGAAATGACTTTGTGGAATGGACATACGAAGTACTAACATGTGCACTGGGTCATGATTCATTGGAAAAATACGAAAAAAAAAAAAAATAATGGAATTATTTGTTTTGTTTCAATTAATTTGCACCGGGGTGTATATATATTATATTTCAAACCCTGTGTTTTTATCTAACGTTTTGTTCATCATTCCAAAGTAAATTCTCAGGAATGTAGTATATTTTAATACTACTAAGTAATGGTCTCGTTTAATTCCTTAAGTGTATGCTTAAAAATATTACTAAATACAAACTTCTGTAGCTCAATGCAAATAATAACAGAATTATCCATGTTGTTTCAATTAATTTGCACAGGTGTGTACATATATTATATTTCCGAACCCTGCGTTTTTAGCTAACGTTTTTGTTTTCAAATATTCCGAACTTGGTTCTCAGCAACATAGTATATTTTTAATCTGTTAAGTAATGGTTTCGTTTAATTGCTTATTAAGTTTATGCTTAATAATATTACTAATTACAAGACGAGAAACAGTAAGCCTTACAAAATAACGCACGTAATGCTTTTTCAAAAATCCTGTAACCACAGACATTCCACAGTGCTTTAAATAGTGAAATATGCTTTGCAAAATGTAAGCATATTAAGAAACAGGGAATCTCTTTTGAAACACCGTTCTAGGTATGACGATAAACTACATCTGCGTCCTGGGTAAGACGATAAACTCTCTCCAGCAGCAAGGCCTCTGAAAAAGGGGTTTTGAGGAGTGTAGATCCATCTCTTAACTGCTGGTGTTCCCAGGTCCACCCAGACCGGGGGTGGTAGCACCTGTTAGGGTCCCATCCATGGGCAAATCGTTAACCCCGAAACTGGGATAAAAATGGGTTTTACTACTCGGAATAGAAGAAAAAAATATTACCAGCAATACATTTTGGGAAAAAAATATTACCAACAATACGTTTTTGAAAAAATATTACCAGCAATACTTTTTTTATGTAAAAATTATTACCAGAAATAGATTTGACAAAACAAAATATTACAAAAAAAAAAAAAAACTTTGTCGGCATTAAATAACCCATTGGGGTAGATATACCGTAAAACACAAACCAAACCAAAACAAATCTTTTGAAACAAGAAAAGAGCAGTGAACCCCTAAGTAATATCATTCGTTCTCTATAATATTGTATACTGGGCAATTTCCACTAAGACAAAGTGACTCGGGTCAACAGAAGGATGATGAGAATACCATGAACGGAGCATATGAGCAATGAGGAGGTTTTAAAGTATATGGGAACAAAAATACTTTGTCTTAGAATTAGAAAGAAACAGTTGATATTTCTTGACTGCATAATGAGAAAAGCGGGTTTGGAGAATTTGACACTCATTGGACATCTTGAAGGCAAGAGGAACATGATTAAATAGGGAGAATTGCGCGCGTCTAAATCAATAACATAATATTGGATAGAATGCATAATAAGGGAGGTAAACATTTCTTAAAACTAAGACGGACAGGAAGTTGGGGAGAGACGTGTTTGTCTACGTGCTAAAGAGACACTGTTCATAGAAAAAGCTTACTTGCCTTTTTTGTCTTGGACAATGCGGAAATGTTGATTCTTCGAATGAGAATTGAACTCATGACGCTTGATAAGACATTGGTCCATCGCAGGCGAACCCAATTAGTAATTACACACCGTCGCTTTCTCTGATTTAAGGTCACAATATTTGACTGCATTTTGGAAACAGAAATTATGAACCTTGATCTGTGGAAATAAATGTCCATATTAACCCCTGTAAAGATTTACTGTTTGGCATATATCTCGGTTGAATGTGTGACATAATCAACTTCGTTATACGCAAAAGTTGTTTTTTTTTGGGGGGGGGGTTGTAAAACATTTTTACTTTTGTCACTCTTGTTTCTGTGTAAATGCGGGCATTGTGGTTGCAGGCCAACAGCAGATCTGAATAGCATGAGAGAGACAGTGAACAAAAAGGAAAAAAAAAATCTGCGGCTAAGAGCATTTGACCGCACGAAATGGCAAAGATCGAGCAATTCGTCGATTTCAGAGGAAAATCACGATTTTCAAACTCTGGGTTAACGAGGAACAATTCCAGGATCCTGCAGCAAGAAAACAGTTCAAGAAAAGATAAACATTCTACTTCAGATCAAAGTTCAACATTGCAAGATGGAAACTGAAATCCCAGGAAATCTGCTGAGTAGATAGAGACATTTTTATCTTGTTTTTTTAGCAATAGTCAAATGAGTAATTTAATATAAATGAATGTGTATATTTATTCTATTATTTCATCTTACCCATGAGAAGCCATCATTTAGCATTGCAGAGAACGCTAAGATTTAACATTAGAATTTAGAAATGACTAAGCAACCGATTTCAATCACCTTCCTTTCTTTTCCTTTCAGCGTTATATTGCAAGCTCAAGGCAAATAAAATTTTAGGGGTTAAGGGTTAGAAGCAGGACCGTTTGGCCGCGAGGTATTAAGCCCTAGACATATTGGACAAGTTGAATACTCTGAACATTACAAATATGATTACCTGCGATATACAGATAGTTGTTTAACATTAGTGTGATTTAAACATATATAATCAACCTGTGCTTATATGTTTTATACATACATATATAAAAAAGTATCAGTATATGGCAAAGGTAAAGTAGTTAGAATGAAGCCGCTTGGTAAGCATTGACCTTGAATTCTGTCATGGATTCTCCCAAAATTATAACGCTATTGATCAATTACGTTTTTTATAGAAGTGCGTGGAAGGAAAGTGTGTAGAGTGTGGTCATCTCACCACAGCATAAAGGTTCTATCAGTGATAATGGAAGAGAAGCTTGAGCAGGTAATCTGCGTCTAATTTTGCTAAATGGTTGGTAAAACCTGCAAAGGGACCGGCGTAAAGTGTATAGAGAGGGGCGTATGAGACGGACCCGAGTATACGAGTGTTGAAAACGTTTCCACGATGGACGAAAAAATGTCGACATTGAGGTTTTGGTAGATCCACAACAAGCAAAACAGAGATGGGAAGATTTTTCGTGTGACGCGTTTCGACTTTTAGGAAAATGATTCCGAACGTGGCCCCATACGTTCAAAAGAGAGGACCGAAACATTTTAAATTGATCTGGAGAGACGAGGAGGAGTAAGGATATATATATATATATATATATATATATATATATATATATATATATATATATATATATATATATGGATATAGTAAATAATAATAATAATATATATATAAATACATTTTTATATTGTAAATAATAATGTATATATACTCCCCTCTTTGTTAAATTTTAATCCCACCCACTTCATCTTTAGACCTTCCTTTTCTTCTCTCGTCTGTTACCCCTCCCTATAGCTTTCATTTACTCTAACATTCGCCCCACACTCTCATACATACACTCTCACTAAATTTTATCTTTTATTCCCGGAGTTGTTTTTTCTGTTTTCTTTTTGAACTTGTAGGTCTGATGAATTGGATCGTATTTACGATTCCAATGTAATAAATTATAACCATGGAATATTAGTGTTTAAGCCTTTTTATTATATCCTTACTCTGTCCTGGACATTGAGTTCTACCTGGATTCTGTCCTCTTGGAATTATTTTTTATACAAATATATATGTATGTGTATGTATGTATTTATGTATATTTATATATTTTAGATTTTTGATTGCATATATATGCGTATATTTACCACTAATATTATATATATATATATATATATATATATATATATATATATATATATATATACAAATTCATACAAAAACAAATACAAAGGTTAATGATTTAATTGGCGAGAAATCTATCGTCGCAAACAATTCAAATAATATTCAAAAACCCCGAACCTGTTATGAATGAAAAGATCCTTGTTTTTATAAATTTCTATTGCATTAGTTCTTATTTTTACTAAAAGCTTTCGTCTGTTCCTACAGACATCTTCAGGTATGGAATAGATGTTGTTCTAGTTTTTACTCCCAGTAATAAGAGGACAACGAAAATATATGTACTGTTGTAATCCGAAAAATGCTATTAGAAATGAGTTATTGTTTTTGGAGCGTGCAGTAGCAACGCTGACTTTGATTTTAAATTTTACAATTGTGCGTTCTTGTACAAATATGGTGATAAGCGAATTCTTTTTTACTGGTAAAATTTCTGTCAAAGTGGCATGAACTATATTGTTCAATAATTACAGTAATGTCGCACTTATTATCCAAAAGTTGCACTTGGATCAGTTATTTTAATTTCAAGAAAGGTGCAATCAATTTACAAATTCATGAATTATTCATACAAAAACAAATACAAAGGTTAATGATTTAATTGGCGAGGAATCCATCGTCGCAAACAATTCAAATAATATACAAAAACCCCGAACCTTTTATGAATGAAAAGATCCTTGTTTTTATAAATTTCTGTTGCATTAGTTCTTATATATATATTACTACATTTTGATATTGTAAATAAAATAATATTTATTTGTGCGACTGTGGACCAGAAATCTGATGGAGAAAAAAATGTGGCACAAGGCAGAAAGGGTTGAGAAACAATGATTTAGAAATAACTGGGAAGCTTATGTTGATGAAACTTTACAAGCGCACAGGGGAGAGGAATCGATACCAATTTAAACTTCAATTTTTTTTAATTATATTATTATGTACATATTCTATCCGATTTCATTTAGTTTCTTTTTGTTCAATTACTTACATAAGACACTTTTCTTAATCATTTTATTAGACTATATACATATGACAGTTTTCCCCTTCATTGTATTAGACTATATGCATATAACACATTTCTTCATTTTATTTCACTATATGCATATGACAATTTCCTTCTTCAGATATACGACACTTTTCTTCATTTTATTAGACTATGCATACGACACTTTTATTCATCATTTTAACTATATATATATATATATATATATATATATATATATATAATACTTTTTCATTCATTTAATTAAACTATATATATATATATATATATATGTATGTATTTTTTCATCACTTCATTCGACCATATACATATGAAACTACTATCATCATTTTATTAGACTATATATATATATATATGACACATGACATTTCTTTTTCATTTTATGAGACTATATATATATATATATATATATATATATATATATATATATATATATGATACCTTTTATCGTCATTTAATTAGAGCATATTAATATGACACTATGATTCTTTACTAGCAGCATGGCCCGGCGTTGCCCGTGCTTGATTCAAAAATCGTACGACTCATACAGCAATCGCTATCACTTGACTTAAAATATTTTTCCCTTCCTTGCCTTTAAAGGGGTGCCCATTGCCATGCTAATGTTGCTACAAGCTTTACTTCTTGCCTATCTCAAACTGCGAATTTTTTCTAAGCTCTATACTAAACATTAAATCTGTTACGAAAAAAAGAACTAAACAAAATGAACACAAAACGATCAGCTTTAAAAAAGGACTCGTAACTGGAAAAACCGAATAAAAAAAGAATGTTAACAACAAATAGTTTTTCACACGCAACCCAGTTTTGCGGAATCAGAATCAACGTTGAGTTTAAGCAAGCTAATGAGCCAATTGGAGTAAAGTGCCATGTAGATTTAAATTTTTTCCACCTGTGAACAATGCAGCCCTCGATTTTTTTGCATGCTAGCATGCTAGTTAACATTCGTGTCAGTCAGCTGTTGGCTCTCACGCTGGCCAATAGAATCTTCCTGCCTATTCTTGATAGCCAGCTATAGGATCTCACTCTGGCCAGTACAAAATGGCCACAAACTACATGAAAACTGCCGTAGAAGCATGACAAAATCGGATATTTCCACTATCGATGGGAGTTGGGAAATGCAACGTCGGTCTTGACCTTTCCGCTAACTTGGAGCATTTGCCTGTAAGTTTTGGTGCAAATCCGTCGAAAATTGCGGCCGTGCATTCGTTACATACACACACACACACACATCCTGCTTTTTATAGATAGAAATTTTATTTGACTATATTCATATGACACTTTTCTTGATAATTTTATTAGACTATAAAAATATGGCATTTTACTTCTTTTTATAAGACTATATACACCCTTGGTCAAAATCTTAAGACCAGATAAAAAAGGGGTTAAAAAAATATAAAATACTGTTACTTTAATCAAAATATATTTGCAAAACATTTACATTTAATTAAGAAATGTAGTTTATGAACAAACAAGTGAAAACTTTAAACTTTTCACGGATTAATTTAAACAACCTTTTATTCAGCCTATGAATTTTTCATCATATCTTCGTAGCTATTAGAATAAAATGTCTAAGTATAATGACTTCTTGCTGATAAGGGGACTGTGTGAAAAATTATGTATTTATCGAAAGTTTTGAAGATGGTAAAGCATTTCCTGATTTGGTTTCTGGGTGAGATTTTCCCGAAACAATCTCACTAATCAGTGCCATTGTAAATGTTTAACAAAAGACGCTAAAGAAAATAAATATCTTCCTAAAGAGAACGTCGGTGATACAACGTTATTTAGAGAAAACGGAGGTCGATCGGTAATTGATCTCATTTAATCAATAGATTAGCATGTAATTATACAGACAATATCAGATATGATTCAATCGAGGGATCAATACAAGAAAAGTATTTTCAACTTGTATCAATATATAAAAACCAATATACACTGACGTGCCAAAAGTTTGGGTATAGCAGGAAGTAAATGCTAGCTGTAACCATTAATCTTTCGCGTCATACGTAAATTGATCTCATTTGTACTTGGAATAAGGGCGTTCAAAGGATGGAAACATTCAATGAATCAGAACATTCAATACATCAGGAAATTCAATGGAGCATTCACTGGATCGGGCTATTCACTGCATCAGGCCATTCACTACATCACGGACATTCATTCGATGGGGCAATTAATAGATCAGATCATTCAATGAATCGGGTCATTCAATGGGTCAAAATATTCATTGGCAATGGATCAAGCCAAAAATCAATCAGGGCATACAGTGGATCAGATCATTCTATGGATCAGTCAATTCAGGTAATCATTTGAGCGCTATCTATCCCCAAAAGAAGATTTAATTCTCTTCAAGAGTGAACAGAGTTTGCGTGTGTTATTGGATTTCTAACTGAGTGAAGAGGGTTTTCAGCATAAAGACGAGATCAGCATGCAAATTAAAAATTTAAGCTACCAAGAATCAAGCACGGTAACGTAAGACGTCTTTCCAAAGCTAAAGAAAGTATTTAGAAACAGGAAATTTCCATCAAAAACAAAGAAAAGAATAAGGAACCGCTGCAGAATATTAGTTCTCCTATATGTCTAAACAGAGCAAAAAACATTTGGGATAGGTTAATTCCTGTGAAATGATAGATTAAGCCATAACCTGAGGTTCACGCACACGTCCCTTAGCTCAAGTCTTCTGTAGATCACGTTTGCGTGAAACTTTATATGTTTTATTTTTTATTGCAATATATAATCACTGGATTCCAGCTCTGTTGAGTGGGAGCGAAACTGGCCGGCTGTGTTTGTTTTATTTCTCTTTTTTAATCATGAAAATTAAAATTAGTTTTACTTTTTTTATTTCTATAATATAATGGACTCTCCCGTCAGTTTCGACGCATGAGGATCTGACAGCTTAATTGATTCAGTTATGAAAGTTTGTGCGATAATCTTAAGCGGCATTTAAGACCCGCTGGTTATTTACAAAGGAGGCCACATATGGAGCAAGTGTGAGGATTGTGAGATGAGATCATTGTTAGATTAAATATATATATAGGCACGGTGGAGTAATGGATAGCGGCTTGGATTGAGAAATCGCAGAGCCGAGTTCGAATTCCAGTCGAATCCATTACATTCACTTACGTGCTAATAACCTTGGGAAAGGTATGAATCCTCTCCCTCCAGCTATGGGTAAAATAGCAGGACAGACTTGGATGGCAACTGGTCTAGGAGAAGGACAACTCTGAATTCAAAATCTGTGGAGGGTCGTTCGGGAACCTTGTGGCATTCGGTGCACCAGGTCTCTGTATTCGTCCCTTCAAAAAGTGTGGATAGTCCTGCACGAAGCCTTCACCACTATAATCAAATCTCATGTGCCGGTGTCGGGCTGTCGGTTTCCTGGAAACTGATCTGCTTGACCCTCATACGTCGAATCTCGACGAGAGAGTCGATTATTATATATATATATATATATATTATTCTATAATATATATATATATATATTATTCTATAATATATATATTATATATATATAATATAACGGGCAATGAATGGCTATTATGACTGATTGTGAGCCGTTCGAATATTTGCTTTAATTTCTGGTGAAAATAAAGGCAAAAATTGTCCAACATTTGGATATTTTATCTATATACATATCAACAGGTTCGCTATTGTATGATATACACACATTTACATACATGCACACAAATAAATGGTGAAATGTTTAAGTATCTTACTTCTTAAGACCTGCTGTTTTATAAACAATATGGATTTTTTTCTCCGCTGATAGGTTAACGACCATCACTGAACATGTATATCAAGCTCTTGATAATAACGGCGAAGTTCGAGCTATGACTTTATATATCTCTAAGACGTTTGACACGGTTTGGCACGCTGGTCTTTTACGTAAGCTGCAGGGCTATTGTATCACAAAACGAATGTTCGATATAATCCAACCGTTCCTATCAAATCGTGAACTGAAGGTCATTTTAAATGGTCTTGCTTCCAGACACTTTCACACGAACGTGGGTTCTATGCTGTTTCTGATCTTCCTGATGTTATCAGTTCCCAACTAGGTACTTATGCAGATAAAATTACCATTTATTCCTGCTTCAGAAGCAAGTCCCAGAAAGCTGACAAAATAACCATGGCAGCTGCTCTTGAAAAGAAACTCCAACCAGTGGTTAACCGAGACAGATAATGACCTGTAAATTTTAACGCCTCCAAAACTGTTTTTATTTAACTACAATCAGTCAGTTATGTGCCATGCGTGATACACACTTAAGCGATCATGTATCTTTCGATACAGAAATGATGAGCAGGTTGCCATTTCTTTCTGCGGTAGACCAGTTGCCATCCGAGGTTATAGAACCCGGTCTGTCCTGCTATTTACTCATAGCTAAAAAGGGAACAGGTTTCATAACTTTCCTAAGGGTATTAGCACGTAAACGGATGTAATTGTTATGGTAATTTACCCACGCAAGCATGGACTCTCCCAGCTATAAATAGGAGCAGGTACTGCCTTTTGGAGAGGGAAGTTTCCAGTGGTCAGCTCTGACAGTCGGATCGAACATTCTTGTTGTAACACTCTCGTTTATATATCTTTGTATTACTGTTTCTGTTAATATATTTCTTTTAAATCAATTCCTCTCCTTGTGTCTTTATTTCTGGCACCTACAAGGCCACAACAATAATGGGTTCGACTGGAATTTGAACTCGGCTCTCTGAGCCGCTATTCATTACTCCATTGCGCTCCCCCAACACTTTAACCACGATAAAGAACCTTATTTGCCTGACATCAGCATGGATGACTCTAGACTTCTGGAAAGTAACACTCTGAGGTTTCTTCGCCTCACGTTTTCAACTGACTTGAAATGGAACGACTATATCGAATCAATAACTGCATTTATCATAAGAAAAGTTGGATCACTGTGTGGTGCCAGAACATTTTTCTCTTCAGAATCCATCTTGAACATTAACAAATATACCATTCGTCCATGCATTGAACACTGTTGGCATATCAGATCTGCTGCTCCTGCTCTGCATCTTGAGATACTTGACAAAAGAAGTATCTGCAATGTAATCGATCCGGACATGGCATCTCGACTTCAGTTAGTTTCTCACCGACGCGCCATGGCCTTCTTCCGTTTTTTCTAGAAATATGTTCATGGCAACTGTTCTGAAGAGTTTTTTTTTCCTGATGCGCCAACTAGATGAATTTAAGCCTGATACTAGATTGTCATCTAGGTCCCACCCGTTTACTGTTGAAAAAGATGAATGAAACCTCCATTTTTATTGCTACAGTTTCTGTACTCGCATTCCCGCCTTTTTTAAAATGAAGTTTGGTCTTTAAAAAGAAAAAAAAATTATTGCTGACAATAATAACATTTTAAACCAATTTAATAAACTGTATCATAATACAAGTTCCAAGAAAAACTATGTTAATGATACTGACCAGTGTAATTGTAGGAATTCTGACCAATGCCCATTGCCATAGAAAACTAAATCTCTTGTTTATCTTTTTACTATCTCTACAATAGAGAATCCGACGTTTGAAAAAGTCTATATTGGTAGTACTAAGAATTCTTTTCAAGACTATGGGGTATCAACATATATTGTCCTTTAATAATAATACTTATAGAAAAAATACATAACTTTCGAAATATATTTGGAGTTTTAAAGATGATAATAAAACTCCTAAGGTGAAATGGAAAAATTTTAAAATGGCAAATTTTAGAAATTATCAGGTTCTTTGATAACAATGCTTTATTAAACCAAAGATCCGAGTTGATGGTAAATTGTAAACACAGTATACGTTTTACCTTACAATTTAGTTAGACTTAGAATTTGACAATGTTTTTTCTTAGATTTTAGTTAAATTCTGTTGAATCATATATGGATTATCTATATATTTGTAAGATTAATTTAGATTTAATATGATTTTGTATTAATCTCCTGGTAGTATTAGTAACATCTTGTACGGATATGTTGGTATTTGGTTTGTATTTTTAATATTTTGCATTGATTGGTTAATGTTATTAAACATCTTATAGAAAGAATCTTTAGTCAACAGTTGCATATTAATTTACCAAGTAATTCTTATACGTTTAAATTATTCACTGGTTTCTAACAGAAGCTGTTTATTTATCAACTATATTTTTTTTGTGTAGGAAACTCACAAAGCATATAAATTGTTTAACATTTTGTTAAATTACTACTCCATCTCATTATTTCTTAGGAAATGACATTGTCTAATGTGTAAAATATGTATCCATTAACATCCGCTCCTGTTTTTAACGTCTGTGCTGCCATTTACTGGCAATCTACGGATCATGACCCACTGATGGAAAATAATTTCTTAATTTTTACTTCTTCGCTTAGTTTAAATTTAACATTGGTAATATTTGATTGTTTGATCAGATTAATGCCCAGAAACTTTATACCCCGTTTTCCTTTTTTCGTAAAAAGATGTATTTTGCTTTTAAATCTAAATAAATTGTCCCCTCGCCAGTAATTTACAATCGGCTGATGACATGCATTTTATACGCATCGACACACCTGTTATTGTGTAGCGATTTTGACATGTTTCTGAATATATATATATATATATATAAATATATATATATATATATATATATATATATATATGAGATCAAGAACAATTAGGAAGCGTATATCAATCTAGCATGTGTTTATCTTTGACTAAAGATTCGTTAGAGATTGAGAGAAAACCGACAAAATGAGAGAACTTTTCAATTTTGTTTAGGTCAGTTCTCATTGGTCAGTCACGTATCACGTAAGTTTAAACCTAAAAATAATTCTATATGGACCTAAGATTGTAAGATTCAAGTATGTCTATGCGTGCATCGGATCGGATGGTAATGTGTATTCGTAATTGTGTATGTGTGTCTATCAATATACATATATATACGCACACACACCCATATACATATACATACACACACACCCATATATATATAATATGCATATAGCACTACCCATATATATATATATATATATATATATATATATATATATATATATATATATATATATATATATATATATATATTTAGCGACAGAGAGAGAGAGAGAGACAGAGACAGAGACAGAGACATACAAACATACATACATATATCTTAGAATACGCCTGACAGTTTTTATATAATTTATGTCCTGAAAAAAATATATACAAACAATGGGAAACTCGCATAAAAGTTTGCTGACCAAATGCACAATATATATATATATATATATATATATATATATATGTGTGTGTGTGTGTGTGTGTTCCTAAATAGCATTGTCAGATCGAGACTTTTATATGGATGTTCCGAAGGGTGACAAATCTTTTAGAAATGTCTACATTCTCAGCTGCATAAAACTGATATCGCAGATAAATGACTAAAAATTGCTTTGAGTGAAGGTACCTATAGATTAGTAAGAAACTATCCTTCTTTAAACTTTGTGGACTGGCGCTACAGAATCACAGACCTGTACTAAATAAAAGAAAAAAAAACAGGTTCAGCAATTCCAACAGCAACTACAAATAAAATGAATTTGCACATATGGCGCAAGGAGAAAATAATGACGTAATCAAGATGTTGACATTCCACTCTACTTTAAGAAAATGGCTGAGAAATTTCAACCGATATTTGTAATGGCTCTCCTGTCAATGAATTCCGAATGTTTCCATATGAAACGACTAATAATAATTCATTCCCTTTTATTATAATTTATAGTTCCGGTTTATAAAGGGATTGAAATAGACTTGAGTTTTTTAGGATGCAAGTTAATGTCATTATATATATATATATATATATATATATATATATATATATATATATTAATTTTCTTGGAACTTGTATTATGATTCAGTTAATCACAATAACATTTACAAACTGAGAAAGAAAGAGAGAAAGAACGAAAGTAAGCAAGAAAGGAATATATGACGTGATGTCATGTCTAGAATGTACACCAGTAAGAAAAAAACTGCGAAAGAACGAAAGCCGTGGAAAAGAAAAAAAGAAGAAATAAATAAAAAGATACATACATATAAAAAAGTAAATAATAGATAGATAGATAGATAGATAGATAGATAGATAGATAGATATGGACAGACTGAGATAGATAGAAAGCTAGCTAGCTAGATATGGACAGACTTAGATTGATCGAGCGATATATATATATATATATATATATATATATATAGAGAGAGAGAGAGAGAGAGAGATTGTGATAGATAGATATACAGAGACTGAGATAGATAGATAGATAGATAGATAGATAGATAGATAGATAGATAGATAGATAGATAGATAGATATGGAGACACTGGGATAGATAAGATGATGTATAATGCTGATGGCCTAATATTTCCCCCATTTGGTACACGCCATTTTAAAATCGTAATGTGAATGCGAAAAAATAGTAATACAAATACTGGAAAATTTCTGCAGGCATTTGGAATGGAGAAGAAAGTTTTCAAGCCACTAATCGAATGTTTCTTTTCTTTGAGTCTCGTGAAGTGAATAAAGCTTTCAACTCAAGTCAAGTCTGGAGTAACCAGTTCTGTTTTTCCATATTAAACTTTGAATGTATTCGTAAAAACGAATGAATGTCACCATTTCTTCAAACTAATAAAAGTGAATTTGCATCCTATACAAAAGCTCAACAATTTTACATATATATATATATATATATATATATATATATATATATATTGAAGTGGAATTAGTGGAAAGCTGAATATCAATAAGTTATTCATTCATTGAGGAATAATTTTGATCTTGTAATCTCCAGACCGGATAAAGTTGCTGGTGTGGTTATTTTAGATCGGGCAAATTATGTAGCTAAGATGTCTTCGATTTTGGAAGACACTTCTAAATTTATAAATCTAGGGTCTTCCGATACGTGTGATGCAACAACCTCAAGTGAAATAAAATTTCAGAAATTACTCTTGAGGTGAGTAAAAAGTGGGGTTCTTTCACAAGAAATTGCTAATGAAATTCGCCCGTCTGGGTCAATTCGTCCCCGTTTGTATGGGCTTCTAAAAATCTACAAGGATGGGGTACGATTGAGACCGATTCTGTCAGTGCTTGGATCAGCCCAACACAAGGTAGCCAAATGGCTCTCATCACTTTTAGAACGAGTGTTGCAGCGCTTAAATGTTTTTTGTTTAAAAGATTCTTTTTACTTTGTTGACTGCATCCAAAATTTGTCTTCTTCAGGTAAGTTCATGTGTTCCTTTGATGTCGTGTTCCTCTTTAAGAAACAATTAATATTTGAGGTGATTTGCTTTATCGCAGTTCTTTGTCTCCACCTAGTAGTATTCCTGAGTCTGTATTTGTGTATTTGATGAAATTTGCTACGTCGTCTGTTGGATTCAGTTTTAATAATACTATATATCGACAGATTGACGGTGTTGCTATGGGCTCCCCTTTGGGTCCGGCGTTGGCCAATTTTTTTTTGGCTTTCACGAGAAGAGAATACGTAGTAGTGTATTTCGTCCTCAAGTGTATTGTCGATATGTTGACGATACTTATTGTTTATTTAATAATGTAGTTGAGGCTGATCAGTTTCTCTCTTTTCTTAATGGTATTCATCCAGCGCTGAGGTTTACGGTCGAGAAGGAATTCAATTTTCAACTAGCCTTCTTGGATGTTCTAGTACATCGGACACCGACTACTTTTCTCACCTCAGTTTATAGGAAACCAACTTTTGCGGGGTTATACGCGCGTTGGGATTCCTTTTATCGTAGGAAACGAAAAGGAAACCTTATGTGGTTTCGGGCATTCCCCTGGTACTGTTCATTCGGTCATTCGGAACAAGATTGTGGATTTCAGAAAGGACAAACTTTGTACAGTTAAAAGGTACCCTGTTTATCTTAGTGTGAAAGTATAACTAGGCAGATTTCAGCTAATATTCATCGTTGTTTTTTCTCGGCTGAGGTCCGTATAGTTTAGAAACACGGCCTATGCTTCGTTCTGGGTGCAAGTAAAGTTCTCCCTCACCATCAAATTAATTCTATTGTTTATAAATATAATTGTAGTTGACGACTACATAGGGAGAACCACTCAACGCCTGAACATGAGAATCAGACAACATGTTTCCACTAAGATCAGGAATCCCACCTTATCGTTGAATGGACGTGTCCCAAATACATATTGTTCCGTCATATGTGACCACCTTTTAAATAACAGAGGGTGTGTTGATAATTTTAGCGCTGACTGGTTCACTGTTGTGTTCCGGTTGCACTATCTATTTCATTTCAAGGTGCTGGAGGCACTTTATATCGGGTCCGGCAAACCTTTCCTGTGTAAACAGCGTGAATGTTTGTTGGGGCTCGTTGTTATTTGCTCTTTGTATTCATTTTTTCTCCTCTTCATTACACATTTTCCTGTTGTTTTAATCTAAGTTAAATCGTCCATAGAGGCCTGAAAATCGCGAGTGAAACCAGTCGCTTCGCTTTTAAAAATGTCATGTAATATTAAGCTACACACTTTCTTTTCTTTTATATATATATATATATATATATATATATATATATATATATTAAAGACATTTTTTTATGTTTAACGTTGTTATTTATAGATACAAGTATTTAAGCAAATGCTCTGTTTATGATAAACAGTATTAAATAACATTTACCGGCCTGAATGTCCGAGAAATTTTCATAGAAAATATTCGTTCTTTGACAGGATTTTCTATGAAAATTTCTCGGACATTCAGGCCGGTAAATGTTATTTAATACTGTTTATCATAAACAGAGCATTTGCTTAAATACTTGTATCTATAAATAACAACGTTAAACATAAAAAAAATGTCTTTAATAAATAAATTGTCGCACCTTGTCCATTTCTTAATATATGACGTCATATATATATATATATAAACCTACCCACATTTCTCACCCACACAAGACAGACATGCTTACGGAGGTGTTGAGGCCTCACACTTATAGGCATATCCACACGAATATACGCACTTACACACATCATACTCACTCACTCCCTAATGAGCCAAATGATAACACTCGCCCACAGCAATACACACGCTTACACATATCATACTCACTCACTCCCTGAGAACCAAATAACACACACACAAACACTAAACAGAGACACATCCCCTAACCAGGTCCAATAATACTGTCAAACTGATCAAGGGAATTTAGGGAAGCATAGATCCATCCAGGTCTTATCTCAAATAACAACTTAAAAGAGACTGTTTGACCAACACAAGGAATGTTAAAAGATTCATGTTAAAAAGATAAAAAATAAAAAAACAAATGAAAACTATAGACAAAAGTTCATTTTCTCCATCAAGACATTCATTTCTGTAGTTTACTGCTACCAGCAAGCAGAAATATTTCTTCTGCTGATGATGGCCATTTTGGCCGAAACTAGTCGAGGAATCTAAATGAAATAATAATAAAAAAACGAAAGAATAATCTACAACCCAGTGTGTCTGAAGATTTTAATATTTTAATATTTTTTTATTGTTCAATATATATATATATATATATATATATATATATATATTGTGTGTGTGTCTCTGAGTATGTGTTCGAATTCTGGTCGAGATTGTTAATTCAATTTTGCGCAATTACATTTGGGAATGGCATGAATCACTACTCACCTCAACTATGGATTAAATAGCATATCCAACCCCCTCCCACAAGTGGTTCATAATCAGCCTAGGGGATGGACCTCACTTTACACCAGCTATCAGTTCTTACTAAAAGTCTGGGTGGTTCTCAGTCAGCCTACACGACTCTAACCATTGTCATATCTGTAACTCTTCAGTTTTCTAAGTTCCTCGAGATAGAACTGAGTTTCCGGCCTTTACATGTTTTAATTGGCGGGAAGCTCGACTTTCTCTTTCACTCCCTCTTTATCACAAATACGCATATATATATATATATATATATATATATATATATATATATATATATATATATATATATATATATATACCAGGTGTAACTGCAAGATTGTTCAAATCGTGTAACTGCATAATTATGCATATCACACAATGTTTAATATCTAAAAACACTAAACTGAGATTCTTTTTTCCATGTTTTCAGATAAGACGTTGAGCCATCTTCGCATCATTTGTCGTAAGAATCACTGAAAACACTTTGAGTTATTCAGCGAGGAAGAGAATAGGTTAAAAAATTTTTGTATAAAACCCACAATGTTCTCAACTGAGCAATGATGAGAGGAAAGTGATCAGTCAGGCCTTCAGTAATGGTACCAACATTCATATTCTGGCTTCCATCTTCAAAGTTTATTCAAGAACCATCAAGAGATCGGTTTATAAGTTTTAAAAAGAGAGAACATAGAGAGGAAAACTGAATCATTAAGTCACAGCAGAAAGAGGGATCATCATTTGAACTTAGAGCTAAATACATTCTTACTGTTCAAACTAGAAACAAATAGTGTTATAAAAACTCGAAGAATTCCACTAAGATATCTTTAATCGTTTCTTAGATACAACGGTATATATATATATATATATATATATATATATATATATATATATATTATATTAGGTAATGAAAAGTTTCGCAATCCGTATAGATAATCCCAAGGAGGTTGTAATCCAAAGACCTCATTGTCAAACCAGAGCAATTATTAATTCAATTTTATTATAAAACAGACAACCTTAAGTGTCCATTGATTATATTTTATTTTCTCAGGTAGGGGGTTTTTACTTGGTTCATCAGATCATATTTCCAAGTGACTGGAAATATGATCTGATGAGCCAGGTAATATCCACCTTCCTGGGAAAATAAAATATAATCAATAGACCCTTAAGGTTGTCTGTTTTATAATTAAATTGAATTAAGAAATATATATATATACATACATATATTATGAAATGGATAAAGTGCGACATTAATTTTAAGACATTTTTATGTTTATACATTCTTTTTATAGATACAAATATTTAAGTAAATGCTCTGTTTTATAATAAACAGTATTAATAATATTTACCGACTTGAGTGTCCGAGAAATCTTCATAGAAAATGTCTCGGACATTCAGGCCGGTAAATGTTATTAATACTGTTTATTATAAAACAGAGCATTTACTTAAATATTTGTATCTATAAAAGAATGTATAAACATAGAAATGTCTTATATATATATATATATATATATATATATATATATATATATATATATATATATTCAAAGATATATAATAAAAATGTTTTAAAATATATATATATATATATATATATATTCAAAGATATATATATATATATATATATTTATTTATTTATTTATATATAATATTAGTGGTAAATATACACATACATATGCAAAATATCTAAATATATATACATGCATGCATACACATACATATATATATATTTTTAATAAAAAAAATCCAAGAGGATAGAATCCAGGTAGAACTCAATGTCCAGGACAGAGTAGGGATATAATAAAAAAAAAGGCTTAAACACTAATATTCCATGGTTATAATTTATTCCACTGAAATCGTAAATACGATCCAATTCATCAGACCTACAAATTCGAAAAGAAATCAGCAAAAACAACTCCGGAAATGAAAAATAGAATTTAGAGAGAGTGTAAGTGTGTGAGTGTAGGACGAATGTTAGAGCTAAAGAGAGTGGTAACAGCCGAGAGAAGGTGGGAGATTGAAACTTAACAGAGAGAAGTTTTAGAGAGGTGAGTCAAAGACGGTTTAAGTGAGAAAAATATGAATGTTGTCGGATGTCTAATACATTAAAGATGTAACCGGAAAGGATACATTTTTTGGTGACATATATATATATATATATATATATGTGTGTGTGTGTGTGTGTGTGTGTGTGTGTGTAAGCAAATATATGGATATAGATCCGACAGTATGAAGAAAAATATATACGGAAAAAACAAAACAAAAAACCTTATATACGATTATGCTGTTTTAATGTTAATATGTCAATGTCTGACGTTTCGGTCTAATAAACCATCTCACGCACGGTGAATACTCGACCTGGTTTCTTTAATATTTCCCCTTTTCTAGCGAGATTAATGATCGACAAGCGTACATATAAATTTTAGTTCAAAAATAGAATTCGTTTCATTTTTCATTCAAAATACTCAAGATTGTAGGAATACGTTTTCACAGCGTCGCCCACGTGACGACAACGTGACCATGTTTTAAACGGAGCGCTGATCTTATAAAACTTTCAGTTATTCTGTTTGGATAAGTCTTGTTCTTATGTACATCGTCTTTGTCATGTTGTATTGATAATGTTATATTTATAATTATGTCCTGAAGATGGTTTATTAGACCGAAACCTCAGACGTTAACATATTAGCATTAAAACAGCATAATCGTATATAAGGTTTTTTGTTTTGTTTTTTCCGTATATATTTTTCTTCATATATATATATATATATATATATATATATATATATATAGAGAGAGAGAGAGAGAGAGAGAGAGAGAGAGAGAGAGAGAGAATGAGGGAGAGTGAAATAGATAGTGTCTGTTTGGAGAAAGGAATCAACACTACATGGTGACTATGAGTTTCATGTCTGAACGTATTTAAACGAGAAACTGACAATCGCCATGCAATGTTGATTCTTATGATAATCCTTTCTATATCGATGAATCGATCTATCTCCGATATTAACCATTCTACATCTCTAAATATACTAAATCAATGTGGTTTTATATATAATGCCCACATATATACACACAAACACGCACAAACCCACCTATATCTCTTTGTATTAGTTCTAACATATAAATATATGTATGAAATTCTGTCATATTTTGGTGCATATTTCAATGTAAGTTATAACAAATTTGTCCTGAAAGCAAATTGCTTGCCTTTGTTAATATTCAGCAAATCCCAGGTCCGATGTTTAGAGTAAATCTATAAAGTTATTGAAAATTTCAAAGGTATTGGACAAAGCTTTCCTTTCCCGTTGATATTATAACTATATATTTGAAAGGGATTCCTCTACCGGTGAAAAGGAGATTTTAGAAATAAAATAATGGTTTAAGAATAAACGAATGAAGCAATGGAAGAAAAACGGGAAACTTTAGAAGTGAATATAATTGAATTGGAATTTAAAGATAGGCATAAGGTAAGCTTTGGAATAAAGAGAAAGGTTCAAAGAAGCGATGTAAAGGGAGCATTGATTGTGTAGAAGAAAGAAATGGAGGGAGAGAAGAAACATTGAACGAAGAGTGTTACAAGAGAACAAAAAAAGAGAATGAAAAATAAGGAAGAAGAATTCTGTTAGAAAGATATTTCTGGGTATGACGATAAATTACATCCGGCAGCTAGACCAATGACTGGACGTTTCAGGAGCATGGAACCACCTCTTAGTTGATGCTGTTCACAGGTCCGCTCTGACCCTGGGTAGTAGCACTTGTTAGAGTCCCTGCTACGGGCAAATAGTGAACGTCCCAAACAATAACAAAACGCTATGTAAGTATAACAATATATTTTTATAGTAAAAATACCATTTGCATATATAAAATCTTACCAAAAATACATATCTGTAACAGAATTACCAGCAATATATATTATAGCAAAATTATCAACAATATTTTTATATTAGAATTAACAGCAATACATATTATAGCAAAATGATCAACAATATATTTTATATTAGAATTAACAACAATACATATTATAGCGAACTGATCAACAATACATTTTATATTAGAATTAACAACAATACATATTATAGCGAAATGATCAACAATACATTTTATATTAGAATTAACAACAATACATATTATAGCGAAATGATCAACAATACATTTTATATTAGAATTAAAAACAATACATTTTTATAGCGAAATGATCAACAATAGATTTTATATTAGAATTAACAATACATATTATAGCGAAATGATCAAGAATACATTTTATATTATAATTAACAACGATACATATTATAGCAAAATGACCAACAATACATTTTATCTATGGTTGAATGCATACAATTGGTTTCAAAATATTTTTAGTTGAAGCCATACAATTGTTTAAAATATTTAGATTTCGGCATTAAATAGGGGTGTTGATACCATTAAACAAAAGCAATCAAAAGAAAATCTTCGAAGGACTGGAGAAAGAATGGAGGAAATGGAGAAGAAAACTGGAGAAGTAAGGAGAATATTAGAAGGTGGTATGAAAGAACAAAAATAGGAAAAGAATAACGAAGATTGTTTAGAAGGAAGACCAAAGAAATGAGTAAAAGAAGAATGCGAAAAAGTGAAAGAATGATAAATAAATTTTAGAATAAGAACCGAATAAGACGGTCGAATGGATGAAGAAAAAATAAAGATGAAGAGGGAATGCAGGTAGATGAACATACGAAGGAATAGAGAAAGATTCTGAATTAAAAATGGCGGACACCGTGAAGGAAAATAAGACGTTAATGAATAAGGCAGTAAGATAGAGGACAGATTAAAACAAATGGACATATAGGGCGTTGAAGGAGGTGCTGAAAAAAAGGGATTGATTGATTTGTTTTTCTTTACAGCTTATCAATCAGTTTAAGGTTATTTAAAGACAAAATATTTTGATTTGAAGTATAATTATTTTTGGTGAGTGAATATCTTTAAGCAATGAGATAATGCCACTAAGATGCACGGTCTACTGTGGGTGAAGGAGAATAGAAAAGTATTTAGAAGGAACCCGAAAGTCGATCCTAAACAGGAAAGAAAGGATAAACATCTAATCCTGTTCGAAAGAGTGTGAACCGGGTGATATGTAAACCTATCTTCTCTTATATCGGATATAAATAAACTGTAAATAAAAATGCAGAGTCTAGACGGGTACGTTAGGAATAAAGAGTTGAAGTAGACTTTAGAATGAACCAGAAAACCAATCCTAAACTGAAAACAAAATATAAACCTTTACTACTGTTCAAAAGATTGGATAAGAGTTTATTAATAACTCGACTTCCCCTGACCCTTTGGGTAACTGAGGGTTCAAGTTATAAAACATAAAAGTTAATTTCAACGTTCCATTGAAGTGAAAGTTAATTTTAGTATGATTCAGTTAAATATTTCAATTTGTTTTTGTCATCATTAGTCTGATTTACAAGTTCATGTTTAACTTTTAATGATTGTTTGCAACATTCTATAGGAATAGAACTCCAAGGATAAACTTGAACTTTAAATCAGATTAACTTGAAAATATATTTTAATATGCCAAAAAATATTTTAAAATCATATTCACTTGAAAATATTTCTTGGAATATGCCAACAAATTTTTTTTTATATTTAAAATATTGTTTGTTTAAAGGAAGCTCAGATATAAATAATTATTCTAGTAAAACTTGCAGAAACAGCAAAGCGGGATCTCTTTGTGTCTGTCTTTAACTTTAAATATTTTAATTTAAAAAAATTGTCTGTTTGAAGAAAGTTAAAATAAAAATACTTACCGTATAAGCAATTCGTATTTTAAATATACCAAGAAAATTTTTTTTTTATATTTGAAATATTGTTTGTTTAAAGGAAGCTCAAATATAAATAATTACTCTAGAAAAACTTGCTGAAACAGCAAAGCGGGATCTCTTTGTGTCTGTCTTTAACTTTACATATTTTAATTTAAAAAATTGTCTGTTTGAAGAAAGTTAAAATAAAAATAATTACCGTATAAACAACTCGTATTTTAAAATCTTATTCACTTAAATATTTTTTAAATCAAATTAACTTAAAATATTTTTTAAATATTTAAAATATTTTTTGTTTAAATAAAGCTGAAATAAAGATAATTACTCTATAAACAACTGGATGAAACAGCAACACGGGATCTCTTTTTGTGTCTGTGTTTAACATTAAATATTTTAAATAAAAAATTGTCTGTTTAAAGAAATTTAAAATAAAAAATACCGTATAAACATCTAGGATTTTTTAAAACTTATTCATAAATATTTTTTAAAATCAGATTTTAAAAATATATTTTTTTAAATATTAAAATATTTTTGTTTAAAAATAAAGCTGAAATGCAAATTATTACTAAACCAGCTCGACGAAACAGCAAAGGGATCTCTTTGTGTCTGTCTTTAACTTAAAAATACTTTAACTAAAAAATTGTCTGTTTAATGAAAGGTAAAACTAAAATATTTACTGTAGACACAATTGGCAAATTATTATACGGTGGACGGACGTCCACACAAGCACAGAAGCACGCTCGAAATCACAGATTTTTAGTATTATATAGAATTTTAAGAAAAAAAATTTTGGACGAAACAGCAAAGTTACGGATACAAGTCCTTCTGTTGAACACATACCTAGAGGAAAGATTCATACATTTCCCAAGAAATTTTCGCGTAACTGAATGTAACGAAACAATATCAAATTCGAACTCGGCCTTACTTCGGTACAAGCTGAAATCATTTACACCACATGCACATCCTAAAAAGGGAATAAATAAAAGTGAGATTAAAAAGAAGATTTGGAAGAAGAAATGATGGAGAAGGAGAGATAGTAGAGTTTTTAGATGTAAATTCCGGAGGAGGAGGAATTAAAATATTGTCTGTTTAAATGAAGGGAAAATAAAGATCTAGATTTAGAAAAATTCAAAATGCTAAGCACTGGCTCTTTGATTTTGTTTTAAATTGTAAAAAGACTCAAATTTAAAATTTTGTCTTACACGCAAAAAGGGAAGCCCCAAACAAAACTCGTGAAATTACACCTTGATACGAAAGGGGATCTCTTTTTTTTTTCGGCCAATAGTTAACTAGGAAACATTTAAAAACAAAATTCAAATAAATAAATCTTCAATTCTCAGAAACAAATTCTCTTTTTACGGACTTTTTCCTCGATTATGTTAACTAATTTGTACATCGGTAACTATAAAAAAGGTCAGATAGAAATTTTGGACGAAAAGCAAGGCGGATCCCTTTAGCACACAAGGTTTTAGAGGATAGTAAACAAGTTAAGAGGCATGTTTGGGGAGGGGTTAAAGAGGGCAGGGAACAAGATAAATAGGTATCAGATGATGTCGATTGACATTACACTTGAATATTTGAAGTTTTAAGTTATCAGGGAAACAATTAATTAAGGGAGAAGAAGCTATTTCAGTAGAGGGACGGCTACATTTAACTTTTCGACTGTGAAACTATTGGGACCGAGATGTCAGCCTAGGAGCTCTTTGTGTAAATTTAGGCAGTCTGGGAACCAGCAAAAAAAGGTTGTCGGAACAGTTGCCGGAAAAAAAATAATTACTCTAGAAAAGAGACAGAGGGAAGCCACGGTATATCCTTTGACAAAAAGTGACTGTAGACGAGATGCCAGATCAGAACCTATCAGATTATATATCCGTCTCTGGATTTTGTCGCGGACCTCGAGATGACCAGCGGGGTCAACAGACCATATTGGCAGCAGTATTCCATGCAAGGACGGATGGTTAATTAATCGATTTAAAGGATTTACCCAAAGGAGAAAAACTAAATGGAACGACACGAGAGAACCACTTTTCCTTGCGGTAGATGAAGCTATTGATTTCTGTTTTTGTTCCACCTCAGCTCATTAAAACAGCGTGAGACCAAATAGGTGCAGCAAGGTGCGGCGAGGCGCGGTGAGGCACGACGAGGCGAAGGGGCGGCGAGGCGCTCTCGTGAATTTGAGTTTCAGCCATTCTGTTAGGAAGCAGGAGGGTTCTCTATGGTAAGTAAAATGAAAGCAGTTGGTTAACCTGAATCATCGCGTATTATGTATGCACTAATCTAATTTTGGTATATAAAAATTTTAGTATAATAATCGAAAACGCATTAATCAAATGCGCATTAATCGAGGGATACCTATACAATATAAACAACTCGTATTTTAAAATCTTATTCACTTAAATATTTTTTAAATCAAATTAACTTAAAATATTTTTTTAAATATTTAAAATATTTTTTGTTTAAAGAAAGCTGAAATAAAGATAATTACTCTATAAACAACTGGATGAAACAGCAACACGGGATCTCTTTGTGTCTGTGTTTAACATTAAATATTTTAAATAAAAAATTGTCTGTTTGCAGAAATTTAAAATAAAAATACCGTATAAACATCTAGGATTTTTAAAACTTATTCACTTAAATATTTTTAAAATCAGATTAACTTAAAAATATATTTTTTTTAAATATTAAAATATTTTTTGTTTAAAGAAAGCTGAAATGCAAATTATTACTAAACCAGCTCGACGAAACAGCAAAGCGGGATCTCTTTGTGTCTGTCTTTAACTTAAAAATACTTTAACTAAAAAATTGTCTGTTTAATGAAAGGTAAAACTAAAATATTTACTGTAGACACAATTGGCAAATTATTATACGGTGGACGGACGCACCACACAAGCACAGAAGCACGCTCGAAATCACAGATTTTTAGTATTATATAGAATTTTAAGAAAAAAAAATATTTTTACGGATACAAGTCCTTCTGTTGAACACATACCTAGAGGA
This sequence comes from Acanthosepion pharaonis, assembly GCA_903632075.3. Taxonomy (NCBI): domain Eukaryota; kingdom Metazoa; phylum Mollusca; class Cephalopoda; order Sepiida; family Sepiidae; genus Acanthosepion; species Acanthosepion pharaonis. Next base: position 1,217,395 of record CAHIKZ030000302.1, read on the forward strand.
AGATTCATACATTTCCCAAGGGTATTTTCGCGTAACTGAATGTAACGAAACAATATCAGAATTCGAACTCGGCCTTACTTCGGTACAAGCTGAAATCATTTACACCACATGCACATCCTCAAAAGGGAATAAATAAGAAGTGAGATTAAAAGAGAAGATTTGGAAGAAGAAATGATGGAGAAGGAGAGATAGTAGAGAAGCTAGATAGAATTCCGGAGGAGGAGGAAGCAGAAAACCGGAAGTGGAAGTGTAGTGAACAAAACAAGATCTAGATTTAAAATTCAAATGCTAAGCACTGGCTCTTTGATTTTGTTAGAAATTAAAAAGACTCAAATTTACAAATTTTGCTTACACGCAAAAGCGAAGCCCAAACAAAACTCGTGATGTATTACACCTTGATACGAATTGTTTTTTTCGGCCAATAGCAGACTAGGAAACATTTAAAAACAAAATTCAAATAATCTTCAATTCTCAGAAACAAATTCTTTTACGGACTTTTTCCTCGATTAGTGCGACTAATTTGTACATCGGTAACTATAAAAAAGGTCAGATTTCAATTTTTAAAGCAAGGCGGGAGTGCCCCTAGCACACAAGGGGTTACAGAGGATAGAGAACAAGAGTAAAGAGGCATGTTTGGGGAGGGGTTAAAGAGGGCAGGGAACAAGATCAAGGTATCAGATGATGTCGATTGACATTACACTTGAATATTTGAAGATTAGAGTTATCAGGGAAACAATTAAGAGACGGTAAGGGGAGAAGAAGCTATTTCAGTAGAGGAGACGGCTACATTTAACTGTTTCGACTGTGAAAGGGTGGGACCGAGATGTCAGCCTAGTAGCTCGCTTAAATTTAGGCAGTCTGGGAACCAGCAAAAGCAGGTTGTCGGAACAGTTGCCGTGAAAATACTTGTAGAAGAGACAGAGGGAAGCCACGGTATATCCTTGACAAAAAGTGACTGTAGACGAGATGCCAGATCAGAACCTATCAGATTATATATCCGTCTCTGGATTTTGTCGCGGACCTCGAGATGACCAGCGGGGTCAACAGACCATATATGGCAGCAGTATTCCATGCAAGGACGGATGGTTGATTTATCGATTTAAAGGATGCACCCAGACGAGAAAAACTTGCTGGAACGACACAGAGAACCACTTTTCCTTGCGGTAGATGAAGCTATTGATTTACTGTATTTGTTCCACCTCAGCTCAGCGCACAGCGTGAGACCAAGCAGGTGCAGCAAGGTGCGGCGAGGCGCGGTGAGGCACGACGAGGCGAGGGGCGGCGAGGCGCTCTCGTGAATTTGAGTTTCAGCCATTCTGTTAGGAAGCAGGGAGGGTTCTCTATGGTGAGTAAAATGAGAGCAGTTGGTTAACCTGAATCATCGCGTATTATGTATGCACTAATCTAATTTTGGTATATAAAAATTTTAGTATAATAATCGAAAACGCATTAATCAAATGCGCATTAATCGAGGGATACCTATACTGTTGTTAATTTTGATAATCATCCAAGTAGGTGTTAATAATAGCTGTTTCCTTATATGGAAATATCCGGCATTCATTGACCAAACAGAAATAGCAATTTTCGTTGAATGTTATATAAAATTCTATTAAAACAATTGTCAGTATGTAGTTTACCGATGTCCACTAACTGTTATCGCTCTTTCCAGTACTGATTGGAGTTTCTTATCTAAGCTTTATTTTGTAGTAGTGTAGAACCTCAATATCTTGATAATGTCACTATTTTATCTTCGATTTAGTTTAGTTGTTGCTGCTGTTAAATATCCTCAAATGTGGTGGTTTCTGTTATCTGGGTTTTAACAGTAAAAGTGTCCAAATCGTGTAACAGCAAAATTGTCCAATTGTTAGATTAAGCTTTGAAAATTTAAAAATGAGGTTGTTTCTGTTATTTATCTTCGGTTAATATGCGCTATCCAATTTAGTTGTTGCTGCTGTTTGAAGTCCTCAAATGATGTTGTATCTGTTATCTGGTACGGTTCATTAATCTCCAGCGCATGTGCACCATTTTCAAGCTCCCCCCCCTGAATGCTACAGGGTTTATTCATTCGAAATAATTTTTAATAATTTATCTGAGAAAGCGGCTGTATACAGTTGATAGTTTCGACAAGTCTTTTTAATAACACGACTCGAATCCGTAAATTAATGTTTTGGTTTTATTTGACGCTGATGTTACGTCATATTTCTGTTTTCCATTAATAATTTTTCATGTGTGGTGTTCATTTCTATGTTCACGCTGACGCTATATATATATATATATATATATATATATATATATATATATATATATATATATATATATAATTTTATCTCCCTCCCGCTCTTTCTGATTCTCTCTCTTTCACTCTCTCCATTTTCTCCCCATTTCTCTTTCTCTCTCTCTTTCCCTCTCTCTCCTATATATATATATATATATATATATATATATATATATGAAGAAATATAGTTTTAAGGTGTGCTATATGTATCGGATAAAGTGCTGGATATCAAAGATAGAGCGTATATAAATTGCGTCCAGCATGAAACAGCCTGTCGCCTCTGAGTGTTGACTTTAATGTTCACTTTCAGATATATATATATATATATATATATATATATATATATGTGTGTGTGTGTGTGTGTGTGTGTGTGTGTGTGTGTGTGTGTGTGCGCGCGCGCTTGCTTGCTTGCTTGAAGGTTTAATGTAAAAAGATTTACAGAAGTAAAGATTTAGTCCAGATTAGAAATCATCTTTAATAGGCAAAACATTCTAAAATATGTAATTATATTCCGGTAGACATTAATTGCCATAGAAAATATTCATAATGCTCACAAGATATCTGTACATTATCAAAGTAATATTTATTAAATACATGACTATTTAAGCAATAAAGAAATCACTATAAAACGATAGACAGACGGAAGGAAAGAAAGAAAGAAAAAAAGTTGTTTTGGATGCTAATTTTTTAACTTCCGGTTGTAACAGTAAAATTGTCAAAATCGTGTAAAATTGTCTAATTTATGTGAGGAAGCGGCTGTATACAGTTGACGGTTTGCACATTTCCGAACTGGTTTGTCTTCATGTATGGCATCGAAAGGAACATGGAGATCTGACAAGTCTATTGAATAACACGGCTCGAATATGTAGATTAATGTTTTCGTTTTATTCGACGCTGATGTTACATCATATTTCTGTTTTATTATTAATCTTCACGGGCGGTGTTCATTTCTTTGTTCATGCTGACGCTATATATCTTCTCTCTCTCACTCTCTCGTTTTGTCTGTCTGTCTGTCTATCTCTCTCTCTTTCTATATATATATATATATATATATATATATATATATATATATATATATATATATATATATGGGGTGTATCAGTAAAGATGTCCTAATCGTGTAAATGCAAAATTGTCCAGTTGCTAGCTTGGAGACGTTACTTCATAGAAATGATTAAAGCTAACTTACGGGAATTCTCTGAGTTTTTTTTTAGTTTTTTTTATATAAAGCTACTTTGATAAATAAGAATGTATTTTAGCTGTAAGTTGAAATGATGATGCCTCACGATGCCGTGACCTGATCCAATTTTCCTTTCTAGTGTTCCATATTTTGTAAAATTATTCAACGTTCTCTTGATTGCTCTTCAAATGTCTTTGAAGATGGACGCCAGATTATGAATGTTCGTACCATTACGGAAGATCTGAATGATCTTTTCCTTCTCACCATTGCTCAGTTGGGAAGACATAGTAGAGCTGACTCAAGATGATTTTAAGCTGTTCTTTTTCTAGCTGAATAACTAAAAGGGTTTTTTTCTCTGATTCTTACAACAAATGGTATCAAGATGGCTAAACGTCTTATCTGAAAACATGACAAAAAAAAAACTCAATTAGTTTAGTGGTTGTTTAGGTATTAAACATTTTGTGGGATAGATAATTATCCCATGGCGTTACAGGATTTGGACAGTTTTGCTGTTACATTCGGTATAATGCATATATGGGCAACAACCTATACATTAAAAATGTTTCATTGAATAAAATTGACAAGGAAAATTTGGTTGGTCTCATCTGTTAGTGTTTCAGCTACGGGATAATAGTGAACCACCAAAGAAAAGTAAAGCAAAGAAAATCTAGAAAATATATATTTATAGTAAAAATACCAGCAAACTTACCCACAATACCTATTCATATGAAAATTAGCAGCAATGCCTATTCATAGTAAAATTACCAACAATATCTATCTATCTATCTATCTATCTATCTATCTATCTATCTATCTATATATATATATATATATGTGTGTGTGTGTGTGTGTGTGTGTGTGTAAATATAAATATAAAAGTGAACATTGAAGTCAAACTTAGAGGCGACAGTCTGTTTTCATGCTAGACGCAACACATCAGGCCCTGACGATTGCGTCTAGCATGAAACAGACTGTCGCTTCTAAGTGTTGACTTAAATGTTCACTTTTATATTTACACGTGCTCTATCTCTGATATTGAGCACTTTATCCCATAAATATAGCACACCTTAAGACTATATTTCTTCATGTATATATATATATATATATATATATATTATATTTTATAGTTAAACTACCAGCAATAAATTTATATATAGTAAAATTACCAATAATCCCTTTCATATATGAAAATTAGCAACCTTATCTATCCATAATAAAATTACTTACAAAACCTACACACACACACACACACACACACATATATATATATATATATATATATATATATAGTAAAAATACCAGCAATATATTTTTATATACTAAAATTTCCAACAATACATATTTATAGTAAACTTAGCAAACTATTTATAGTAGACTTACGAACAATACAATTTATAGCAAAATGTCCAACGATAAATTTCATCTGCAATTGAAGACATACAATTGTACTGAAAATATTTCATTTTCGGTATTAGAAATGTTGATATACCTCTCATCTCAAATCAACCAACAAGTAAAATGTGATGATTTTTTAAATTAGTTTCTCCAACATTCGTACATTTTTTCCGTTTTATGGGAGTAAGGAGTGCTAACATTATCCGTATTGTCTATTGTCCCAAGCGCACTCAGCCATTTCTTTAGACATTTTCATGGGGGATTTGTTAAGTTCTTTTCATGTTACCCTGTTTAAGATGTAGTTTTGTGATCTTTGACAAATAATAGCGTTTAATCCGAGCTTAGCGAAGTAAGCGTGTCTGGAATTCGATTTGGCATCTTTCTATTTTAAAAAAGAAAAAAAATCAACACACCGTTTCTCCTTCAGAAGAAGGGCTTGTCTCTCATCGAGTTACAATGCTATTAACGCCTTTACGATCAAACTCAAAAGATTTAAATAGTAAGAAATCTTTGAAGGCACTTTCTTCATCTTCTTTGCAACGGAATGTCTTTTGCCTTAAGAGATTGTCAATATGGAATATGGTGGATGTGTCAATGTTTCATGTGCCAATTTCTTGGAAACGTGCGGCCGGGAATTGTCATGAAACCAAGGACTTGGTCAATTATACAATGCTGGTAGCATTTTGATTAACTAAATGTGCATTTTATCCAGTTGCTGACAGTAGACTTCGACAGTAATATGCTGGTTAGATTTCAGAAAACTGTAATCTATAACACAGATCGAGCAATGACACAGTGAACCAACATCCTTGGCAACGGACTTACCAATTGATTCAATATAATCTGTCCAATTCCTGTCAGTGGAAAATGTTAGCCCGAGAAGGTGCTATGTGTTACTCTCATGGTAGGAGACAGAAATGGTTATCTCAGACGATTAATAGAGGTACCAAGGAATAATTTGATTATTCTCTTTAAGCTTTTTGAATTATCGCCAAGTGGCGATAATCAACGGTGGTGAGATTTTGAATTACTGCCCCCTGGCAATAATTACAGGTAGCACTAGATTTGTAAGAATCTCTCTTTCTTGGCAACTTTCATAGTGAAAAGACATATTCTTAATGCTTCTGTCAACTTATAATTTCATCAGCTACAGACAATGGAGTTTGCTTTGAACTCTTCACACTTGATTTCATTTCTTAATTTTGTTTTGTAAAATCCCCTATCAATATATTCGTCAATATTTATTTTTTTAAATTCGACATTTTAATTATTTTTACCTAGACTCACGGTCAAATGTATCAGAAAAATCAAAATCTCATCAAAGGTGTTGATACTCACAGCACATGAAATAAGAGCGAATATATGAATTAATTAAAGAATGAAAATTCTTTAATATCAGAGGAGAAGATACTAAATTAAACTTTGAATATAAAGATCCTCTATTTCAATTTTGAAAACTTTAGGCAGAAGGAAACTACATTATGGCAGTGAGAAAGTGAGTGAAGAACCAATGGCATTGCAGATTCTTCTTTGGATTTTATCGAGGATTTCTAAATATATTGTAGGAGCACCGGACCATATCTGGAAGCAATATTCTATGCAAGGACGAATGGTTCAATAATAAATATGTAAGATAGATTCTAGCGAGAAACATTGCCTTGAACGATACAGTGAACCAACTTTCTTAGCAACAAACCTATTGATATATTCAAGATAATCTTTCCACTTCATGTCAGTCGAAAATGTTAGCCTAGACGGTGCCATGAAAAAGACAGAAAGGCTTTTCTCAGACGATTAATGGATTAATATTATATTTAAGCCTGTTGGATTATCACATCGTGACGATTATCACAGGTGGTGAGATTTTGAATTATTGCCCCCTGACGATAATTATAGGTGCACGACAATTGAAAGAAGATGTTGGAATTTGGGGGTACCCTAGTGTACTAGTTAGCTAGCCAAAATGAACTGACTCATTTTATAGTTCACCAATAGAAGGTTTAACCAATCAGAAGGCTCAAACTATTCAATGTGGCGTGTATAAAGGCGGCCATGTTTTTCCCGAATATTCACTGCCAGCCCTTGTTCTCGAAGTCTAAGTTGTTTTAATCAACAGATTACGTACTGCGCTGTATTCTATATTCATAGACTATAGTGAACATGGTCAACAGAAGATCTCTCTCTTTCTTGGTAACTTTCAAAGCGAAAAGACGTATTCGTCTCGCTTCTGTCGACCTATAAGTACCTCAGCTGAAGTTTGCTTTGAATTCTTCATATTAAATTTAATTTCCCTAACAGCAGGCCTACCAATATGATATTATCATTTCATGTCAATGGAAAATGTTCGTTCGAGATGGTGTAATGAATCGCTCTCTCGGAGGTTAGCATCACCCAAACTGCTGGAAGGCAGAAAGTGTTTTGTTAAACAATAGAGGATAGCTTCGTTTAGGAGGTCTTAAAACCGGAAACCATGCTTTCTGTCTCCTTGTAAGCCCTGTCTTCTGGTTTATTCATCTCGTAGGTCCTGTAAGCCGAATATAAAGAAAGAAAAAAGAGAGAATGAGAAAAGTACTACAGAAAGAAAGAAAAACAAAACAAAGAAAGAAACGAGTAAGAAAGAAAGAAAAGAACAAATATAAAATGAAATTAGGGGAGGAAAGAAGAAAATCATAAATACTGGGTATGACGATAAACTACATCCGGCAGCAAGGCCTCTGATCAGGAGATGTTGAGGAGCATAAAAACAATTCTTAATTGCTCCAGACTCGGAGTGGTGGCACCTGTTAGGGTGCCAGCTATTGGCAAATAGTTAACTCCAGAACTGATGCCAAATTACTACGAACTACAAAAATAGATTTTTTATAGTAAAATAACAGCAATACATTTTTGAAAAAAAAAATCCAGCAATACATTTGACTCTAGTCAAAAACCCTCTTTACAAAAATAATTCAATTAAAACTGATCTAAAAACTGATTTCTTACAAAGAATACTTTTGTGACGTACGGTATCCGTTAATGATTAGGTATAACTCAAGACTTCAATGTTAAGATAAAACAGTATTTAAATACAATCGCAAATAAATACTTAACAAGAACAAAGTAAAAGACAACCAAGCATAATTATCAATTTCAGTCAATACCTTGTTAGTAGTGTGGCTCGGATTAACGTCCGGTAAATCCTAAATCAAAACCCATATCATCGACGCAAAATAATTCACACTAATTCGACTGGATAGTTCCACTTAATAATCACTCAATAATCACTGCAGTCAGTAGCCTGACACTGCTATTTATACATCTGGCGAAAAATATATATTCATAAGTCAAGAGTGTCAGGCTCAAACCACTGTTATGGTAGTTACTTATTTTCTTCCTATGTAAAAATTAATATTCTACATATATGGAACTATCCTAAAAATCTTGTCGGCATTAAATAAGAAATTGAAGTTGCTATGCCTTAAAACAGAATAAACCAAAGCAAAATAAGAAAGAAAACTAAATGCAGATAAAGAGATAATGAAGGCAGTGTAGCGGATTAGTAAATAGGATTTTATCTATTTTTTATATAATTAAGTAGGGGAGATTTTATGTTATGAGATAGGCAAAAAGTTGGAAACTGATTGCTTGTATAACAACACGGCGCAATAAAATACTGCAAAAACAGTACATAATATATAATTACTTGACATGGGTAGGTTTTATTATCTCTCAGTTGTGTTTCTGTCTTCGAGCAGAGCTCCAGGCTGTTGTGGTTCTGGTTGCGGACAGCGGCGCAAATAAAATAAAGAGGAAAGGGATTAAATAAGAAAAAAATAAAGTGAAGAAAGAAGACGAGCAGAAAGAAATGTATAAAGATAGAGAAAGGGAGAAAAGAAAGAAAGAAAGAAAAGAATCAAAAGTAAAAAAAGAAAAGAAAGTATAGAAAGAAAAGAAAGAAAAATTAAAGAAAGGAAAGAAAGAAAAATTAAAGAAAGAAAAGAAAGAAAAATTAAAGAAAGAAAAGAAAGAAAGAAAAAGAGAAAGATTCAAAAGTAAAGAAAGAAAAGACAGAAAAATGAAAGAGGAAAGAAAAGAAAGAAAAAAGGAAAGAAAAAGGGAAAAATCAAAAGAAAAGAAAGAAAAATGAAAGAAAGAAAGGAAAAAGAAAAGAAAGAATCAAAAGTAAAAAAGAAAGAATAAAGAAAGAATGTAAAGAAAGAAAGAAAGTAAGATTCAAAAATAATGAAAGAAAAGAAAGAAAAAGGTTAAGAAAGAAAAAGAGAAAGAAAGAAAAGAAACGGAAGGAAAGAAACAAAAGAAGAACGAAAAGAAAGAAAAGAGAAAAAAGAAAAGAAAGAGAGAAAAAACCAAAAAAGAAAAGTAAGAAACAAAAAAGAAAAAAAGGAACAAGAGAGAAAAACAAAGGAAAGAAAGAAAAACGAAATAAAAACAAAGAAAGAAAGACGGGGTAGAAAAGAGAGAAAAATAAAGAAAGACAGCGTAGAAAAGAGAGAGAGAAAAAAGGAAAACAGAGTAGAAAAGAAAAAAATAAAGAAAGACAGGGTCGAAACGAAAAAAAAATAAACAAAGACAAAGTAGAAAAGAGAGAATAAATAAAGAAAGACAGGGTAGAAAAGAAAGAAAATGAAACAAAGACAGGGTAGAAAAGAAAGAAAAACAAACAAAGACTGGGTAGAAAAGAAAGAAAAATTAAGAAAGACAGGGTAGAAAAGAGAGAAAAATAAACAAAGCCAGGGTAGAAAAGAGAGAAAAATAAACAAAGCCAGGGTAGAAAAGAGAGAAAAATAAAGAAATACAGGGTAGAAAGGAAAGAAAAATAAAGAAAGACAGGGTAGAAAAGAGAGAAAAATAAAGAAGGACAGGGTAGAAAAGAAAGAAAAATAAAGAAAGACAGGGTAGAAACGAAAAAAAAAAAAAAACAAATACAGGGTAGAAAAGAGAGAAAAATAAAGAAAGACAGGGTAGAAAAGAAAGAAAACTAAACAAAGACAGGGTAGAAAAGAAAGAAAAACAAAGACAGGGTAGAAAAGAAAGAAAAACAAAGACAGGGTAGAAAAGAAAGAAAAATGAAGAAAGACAGGGTAGAAAAGGAAGAAAAATAAAGAAAAACAGGGTAGAAAAGAGAGAAGAATAGAAAGAGAAGGAAGGAGACACAAAGAGATGAATCCACAAGAACAAAACAAAGGTATCTTCAAAAATGCCTATTGCATTTGACCTCCAGTTTCTCCTACGTTCTTCAAGTCATCCTCAATCTCC
>CAHIKZ030000302.1:1232500-1235000 GCA_903632075.3 Acanthosepion pharaonis
CGGCCGTTATATGTACTTCTTCACACGCGTTTCTTCAGGTGACGTACGTTGTAATTTCGAATCAAAACCTTTATTTGTTTTAATTTCATTTGCCATAATTTTTTGTGGGGGGATATCTTAGTTACAGTTAATTTCTTTTAATTCTTCTCTATTCCCCAGGTTTTAGTTCGCTCTGCCGTAGCCAGTTCGATGGATGGATGTCTATTAGTATTCGATGATATCCGTCTACTGGGACGGCTAGACAATCCCCGTTGCAAACCCATCCTCAGACACATTTGTGTTTGTTCAACACCATCAGACCCCCTACTTGCGGCTTATGCTGCAACTATACTGAGCAGAACATAGTTACAGTTTCTGGGAGAGAACGCGTGATCAACTGTCTGAAAAAAGCCAGTACACTCAAGCCATCGGCCACGATGACTTGTGACTTCCTGCTAGCACAACTATCGACTGCTCCCAAAGGGTTTCGTCTACCCAATTTCGCTCATAAGGCTTGGATCAACCTGTGGTATATTTTTCAGGCACTGAGATCGCCTCCCCCGACCGATACCATCAAGAAGACATATTTCTGACAAATAGACCTGTACGTTGCGAACCCAGGTCGTATGGTCAGAAAGCAAACGTTATAACCCTTCGTTCTAAACACGTGGCCATTCCATCGACATTGAGCCGATACTAAATGTCATGGGTCCTTACCTATAACTACAGAATGAACTCCTCCTAATACTATGTATACTACGCCTCTCAAGACAGAGGGTCGAATCAAGCCGAGCTTCTCGTCTTGACGGTCGAACTCTCTGCCTCTGAGCAGTGAGGAACCCGGACGAGGCTCCGCCGAAGGGCAGAGTCTCGTTCGGGGAGGTTGACCAACCCGATCCCGTTTATACGGGTTATACGGGTATTTTTTGGCCGAGCCTACGGGCTCGGGAAACCCACGTTAAACTCGGCCTTGTGCCACATGCAACCCTCGTGTTGGGGGGGGGGGCTAGATACCGAATCAAGCCGAGCTTCTCGGCTTGACGGTCGAACTCTCTGCCTCTGAGCAGAGAGGAACCCGGATGACGCTCCGCCGAAGAACAGAGTCTCGTTCGGGGAGGTTGACCAACCCGATTCTGTTTTTACAGTTTCTACGGGCATTTTTTGGCCGAGCCTACGAGCTCCGAAAACCCACGTAAAACTCGGCCTTGTGCCACATCTTTCCCTCGTTGGGGGAGGGTGGCAAGTAAATATCGAATCGAGTCGAGCTGATAGTAGTTCACTCCAAACCAGACTGACAGTCATACTAACACCTTCCACATCTTGTATTATTATTTCATGTAATATACCATCGTTATTTCTACTCTTGTGTTCGTGTTGTTCTTCCTTGGTCCTAACCTGGAACATAACACTAAATAACTAAATAAATACTAAATAACTAAATAAATACTAAATAACTGAATAAATACATTTCTGATTCCAGCCAATGTGAGTTACGTAAGTAATCTCAGATTACTAATTAGAAAAAAAGAAAAAAAACTCTGGATAATAAAATAAAAAAAAAATATAGGGATGCTAGGCTTGGAACTATTCCATCCACAATTTAAAATAATACACAAAACGTTGAACGGAGATAATATACGTGTTTGGTTTTAGATTAGAGGAACTATGTCTCTATGTGACATTTGGTCGAACCAGTCACTGTATTTATGTTACCCGCCTCGCGGTTGGATGTTTTTCCTTCAATTCATTGGCAGCGTTTTATGGCCGAAAATTGCACCGTTCCTAACACGGCTATGTTTATTGTTTCCTGGTAAGGTACGTGTCCATTATTGTTTTCCGTACAAGAATTCTTAACAAGTTTCGTCTGTCGAAGTTTTTACGCTTACACGGTTAAAATTATACTTTTCTATCTTATTTTTGTTTGTTTTTTTCCTTTACTTTTTCGCTTAAGCTCGACGATTTTTTTTCCTATTTACTATTTTTATTTCATTCATTTTCACTTGTTTTTTTTTCTTTTTTCTGTTCCTTTTATCATTCTTTCTTTTTCCCGTTCTTTGTTTTACATTTATTTATTTCTTTTCCCATTTTTTGTATTTACTTTTTTCTCTCTTTATCCTCTACTTCTCTTTTATTTTTGACTGTTCCTTGTATTATCTTTTCCTTTATTTTTATTTCTTTCTTTTTCTCGTCCCAAGTATTAAATTTTCTTTCTTTCTTTTTACTTTTCCTTATATTACCTCTTCTTTTCGGTCGCTAGTTTTTTTTTCTTTTTATCTTTCCTTGTATTAACTTTTCTTATTTCTTCCATTTTTCTTTTCATTTGATCAACTCTTTATTTCTTTCTTTATACCATTCCTGGAGTTAATTATTCCTTTCTGTGTGCCTTTTTTTTTTTCTATTCCATAAGATAAAACTTTCTTTCTTTTTCTCCATCCTTGAAGTTAATTATTTCTTCTTTCTTTTCAATTCCTTGTGTTAATTCTTTCTTTCTTTCTTTCTTTCTTTCTTTCTTTCTTTCTTT
>CAHIKZ030000302.1:1240000-1255000 GCA_903632075.3 Acanthosepion pharaonis
ATTAGCGATAAACTGCTTGACAAACGCCACGTGTTGAACAAAGAGTTGTCATATTATCTGTTCATGATAACGGCGATTTGAAAGGAAGAAAAAGAGGAAAGAGGAGAGATAATTAATTTTTTTTCGTTAAGCAAGGTATATATATATTTTTTCCGAAACAAAGCCGCGGGTTGTTCACGCCCGACTAAGACGTCATTGGTCAAGTGGTGATCACATGACGCACGAAGGAGGAGGAAAGATACCCGACCAAGACCTCATTGGCCGAGAGTGATCACGTGACGCACGAAGAAGGCTGTCGACGCCCCCATCCAGAGTATAAGTATGAGAAGCTGCTACGAAGAAGTGGGGAGGGCAGTTCACGCCCTCAGAAGCATGGTGAGGAAGTGGGAGTGAAAAAAAGTTACCAAAAATGGAAAGAGTGGACAATCCCTAACCAGAAATAAAAAGAGGTGGATATGTATTTAGAATTATCGAGAACTCCCCTGACGCCAACAGACCCAACCCGGTTTTTGTCGGCGTCAATAAAAGCCAGGCCCCAACAGGCAGAAATCAGTTCGAGCTCCAGTTTCCAGAGTTGAAGCCGCCTCAAGATAGCTGACCAAGATTCACGCAAAATTTTGGACTCCTCTTCAACCAAGAACAATTATTTTGAAGAGCGACTTAGGACCAGACCACCGAAATAAGTTCTTCGACTTTCGTCCAGAGACACACCGAAACACAAATTTCTTAGAGAGCAAACAACTTGAAGCGTTAAAACTTGCCTAGCGAAAACGACGTGTCACAATCCACAGAACGGGTCGGGAGATAGATGCAGTCCTATGTATCGAACAACTAGACATAAAGTTTGTTACCTTTTTCTTTGATACTTTGAACTTTTGAGTTTTCATTTTATTTTCTTTTATGCATATTTTGTGTTATCACCCCGTTGAACTCAATTTGCATTATGGCCCCAACCTCTGTTTGATCTCGTCTGTCTAAGATCAATTCACAACGTGGGTAGGCAGACTGGAGATCAGTGCAGTTACCTTGGTAACCAGGCGTTGGAAGCGAGTTGGGAACGGCGAGGCTGATATCAAATCTAACCAGATTCCCACCCGAATCCCCAAAAGGTTAGAACGTCACATTTGGGTGCCGCGACCGATACCAAGCCAGTTGGTCGTCACAGTACGAGACAACACGACTGACGCGACAGGCGAACGTCACGTTTGGAGCAGCGACACTCGGACGGAGCAGCGAGGAGCGAACAGCTGACGCCGCGGCGAAGACGTCACAATTGGTGCTGTTTAGGGACGTCACAACTGGTGTCGTGACCGGGATAAGACCCTGGAACGGCCACGTCACAACTGGCGCCGTGGTAGATCAGGATAGAACGTCACAGTTGGCGCTGCGACCGGGGACGACGACACATATATACCGCATATATATATGTACCGTATATATATATATATATATATATATATATATATATATATATACCGTATATTTCCATTAGATAGGACGAGGTAAGAAAAATACATCAATTTTTTCATCAATTTATCCTATATCTTTAGCATAAGGCAGTGGCTTATTTATTATTTAAAGATGATGTTCTTACTTATTGTATCCTTAGAAATTCCATCCTGGGTATGACGTTAAACTGCGTCCAACAGCAAGGCCTCTGATCAGGAGGTATTGAGGAGAGTGGAATCACCTCTTAATTGCTGGTGTTCCAAGGTCCACCCTGACCCGGGGTGGTAGCACCTGTTAGGGTCCCAGCTATGGGCAAATAGTGAACTCCTAGTTTTTTACAGATCTTACCCACGTCCTGGGTATGACAATAAATTTCATCCGCGTCCTGGGTATGACGATAAACTACGTTCAACAGCAAGGCCTCAGACAGTGTTTTCGGAAAAATAATGTTGCCAGCTATACGTTTTTGAAAAAATAATGTTGCCAGATATACGTTTAATAGTACTATATATATATATATATATATATAACTTAATTTGGCATTAAATGATCTACAGTGGTTGATATGCCATAAAACGCAACCAACCAACCAAACTTAGAAATTCAAAATAAACTAAATAACAAAAGCATGTTTTTCCTAGAAACTTCCTCTAAAATTGAAACCATTGTTTTGTTTACGTTTCATCACATGATCTCATGTCAATACTGAATCCGCTTCCTCTTCTTTTCCTATATTTAAACAGTTGCAAACAGCTTGGTGTACTAATGACCATTTACTTATACTTTATCGACATGTAATGTAATGTACGATAATAGTACATTCCAATCCCAATTTTTTTTTTATTCATTCTGTTCTTAACTTCTGTTTAAGTCAATTGATTATTGAAAGAGTAGGGGAAGATAAAGAACACAATCATAACTTGATGTTTACATTTTCTCAGCTGAGCTTACATTGCTGAAATCGTTTCCTTTCATATGGAAATATTCTTCGAAAAGGCATTTCATTATGAAGTTATGTCAGTAATAGGTAGAAATGGTTTTATTTTATAATCAGTTGATTTGATAATGTGAATCTTTTCATGAACGTTATCGGTTATCGCAATAAGGCCGCGGGCAGACTACCGACAAACATGACCTAGAATTTAGGGTTTCTTTTCTTCTTGTGTTCATTATATATACCTATTAATATATTATATATACCTATTAATATAGTCCTCAAAGGCAATAGGGAATGTGGGACACCTGCCGCTGAGCTGATTTTCCCATTAAATCTTGCTTAGTACTTCTTTTTCGTCTCACTAGCACATAACTATTATTTATCAGTTTAATCTACATCTATTTTAGTCTACTTAAAATAAAGCTTTCGATTAATTTTATTAATCCAACATGATACACGTTTCAGATCTGTATCTCCATCAATAATTACATGATTATCTGATATATATATATATATATATATATGTGTGTGTGTGTGTGTGTGTGTGTGTGTGTGTGTGTGTGTGTGATAAGATATAGAATAAACAGGAAATGTTTCTCAATCTAACATGTTTCACTTTTATTAAATATTTGTCAGAGAAGGGGTTCTTCTTTTTCTACATCTTCGTGTTCTCTGACGAAGCTTTAATAAAAGTGACACATTTTACATTGATAAAAGTTTCCTATTTGTTCTATAACTTATTATTCTCCCGGATTACAGTCAATATTTGATTTCAATATATATATATATATATATATATATATATATATATATATTAATCGAGTTCACCTCGAGCAAAGCATTAAACTGTGTAGATAAGAATTAAAAAAACACAAACAACACCCAGAAGCGGGAATAAAAGAAGCTTAATCAGAAGATCAGTAGATAGCGATAGACACTGAATTTAAATTTTTGAAGTTGTCTGGGAAGCATGGAATCGGAAGGGAGTTCCACAAAATGGAAGTGCGAGAAGAGAAACTGTTAGCATAGAATTTACGGCTGCATGAATTTAAGCGTTTTACTAAATTTGCACCTCGGTTCCAAACAGTTAAATGTAGCCGCCTCTTCTACTCCAACAGCTTCTTCTCTCTCACTTCCCAACAGTGGAACTCCCTTCCTCTTACTTGCTTCCGTGATGGATATAATCTTCAAATATTCAAAAGTAAAGTCAATCGTCGTCATTTGATGACTTGACCCTGATCCCCGTCCTTCTCGTTATCCTTTCCTCAAGAAACCTCTTTACCCTTGACCTCACTCTCTGTAACCCTTTGCGTGTTAGTGGCACTCTTGCCTTGCTTGGGGTTATATGATTAAAAAAAAACAAAACAAAACAAAACAAAATATATATCTAGCCACCTCAACTGTAAATTGATGAGATTTCGATGACAGTCTAGTACTGCACATATATTTAAAAAAAAATATCTAGGTACCATAGCGATGAGATCATTCGAACAATTACCATGAAATTCTTTACAATAAAGGCACGGGAAGCAAACTTGCAGTCGTGGAAAAGTGTTTGAAGTCAAGCCGCCAGATCAGGATAAATACATACATACATACATATATATATATATATATATATATATATATATATATATAAATATATATATAGATAGATAGATAGATAGATATGGATTGTTCCTGATCTGGCAGCTCATGATACATACATACATGCATATATATATATATATATATATATATATATATATATATATATATATAGATAGATAGATAGATAGATATAGATATGGATTGTTCCTGATCTGGCAGCTCGATACATACATACATACATATATATATATATATATATATATATATATATATATATATATATATATATATATATATATATATATATATATAGATAGATAGATAGATAGATAGATAGATAGATAGATATATGGATTGTTCCTGATCTGGCAGCTCGATACATACATACATGCATATATATATATATATATATATATATATATATATATATATATAGTTACTGAACAAAAACATACGTATATACACATACATACATGATTATTATTTTAAGTATCGCTTTTTTCTTGATATCACATGATCACTTACATTCCAAATAACACAATGTAAATATTTCTGCACGTACATGCGCGCACACACACACACACACACACTTACACACGGATTTAAAGCTGATAGATTGAATCTTTTATTATTGCTACTAACACCTAATAACGGAATTCCTGACACTTAACACTTTGTTTCCATGAACTATTTTACAGCTTGTTTTCATGAACGACTTAGCACTTATCCGTCATTAGCTACGCTGACTTAACCCTGTCAGACTTGGCCAACAAAATCTTATTGTCATCAATTTTTGGAGCAAAAAAATACTATGCCTGATCATGTGTTCATAATCTACCAATCAGATTGAATTTTAAAATGATAGCAATCCTAGCCACATTTTTCCGCAATAAACGGAAAGAATTCTCCAACTGTAGTCAGATGGGAAACTTATCATCGCGTAGTAACAGGTCTTCACATCTCAATTTAACTTTTGAAAATCATACAACTGCGAAACCGCTAAAGATCCTTTAAATAAATATTCTAAAAGACTCCAGTTGTATTTTAAACATTTCTCTATATATATATATATATATATATATATATATATATATATATATATATATATATATATATATATATATATATATACATGCATACGTACACACGCACACTCCCTATATATATATATATATATATATATATATATATATATATATATATATATATTCACAAGGGTATTAAGTGAATGTAATGGATTCGACTGAATTCGAACTCAGCTCACACACACACACATTACACACACACACACACACACACACACATATATATATATGAGTGTGTGTGTGCGTGTATGTATGTATGTATGTATGTATGTATGTATGTATACAAATATAAAAATAGATATAAATATAAATATGATTATAGCCACCCATAAATCCAAAGAATATATATATATATAAGTTGTACGTACAAGACAAAAACAAAACACCCCCTATGTAAGTTATGTTAGGGCTTGGAAAATTTAACACTCCCAAGACATATTAAAGTCACAAGTGACAGGGGATGTAGTATCTCACCTCTCTGATGAAATTATGTGAATGAATGGCAGAACCAATTGTGAGATAAATGGAAAAGGGGCAAACGTTCTAAGGGTTACAAGAGATGGGAAATTGTGGAGACCAGTTATCGCCCACAACCTGAATGAACTCGACAAACTGAAGAGAAAGAAGTGAACTTTAGAAATTCCGTACCTTTTCGAGAATTTATTTGCAGCTATTTTGTAAGAACAGTAGATAGTTTTACTTGTATTGGTGATACAACGTTTTCTTTCCGAAGACATAAAAATACTATACTACATTCTTTCCTAAGATAACACGAATGCAGAAGAGGGAATATAACTTGCGTATTGTAAAAGTTATAATCTCTGTTCTTAAATTGACGTGTAGTGCGTTGTAATATATTTACTGCCATGGTGAAGTATGAAGTTAGGTCTGAGTTGTTTCGATGTCGATGGAAGCAAAACTTCGTAAACATCAACATATTTCTTTGTTAATAATGTCCAGCGAAGATATTGTAGTTTTGATTTATTGTTGGGGTAGAGTTATGGAATGAAAGACTACAAGTGTGGTGGAAGGCAACCATAGTTATTTCCCGCTTGGACTACACGACTATAAAAAGAAATGTCGTCAAATTGCACTGAATAAAGTTTCACCACAATCTGAAAGGTCCGCTAGTTTTTCTTTAACATTTTTTTGAACGAGACAATGAGAGTATATTAAAAACTGCTGGATTCTGACATTTTAATTGCCATACTTCCGAAATATAATTCGCTCTGTGCATAAGTCTTACCCTATGTTAAAATCCAAATTTTGGGGAAAAAAATAAGTTCTAGTCATATTAAAGTGATTTTTATTGAAGAAAAATTCAAATAAATGTTTTAAAATTGATATATATTGTTCTAAACTAAATAGAGCCCAAAGCATAGTAAGGCAATACGGTAAATAATTTTTTCATAATTAATCACACATACCTTAAATTTAACTATGTGTGGCAGTCTCTTTTCTTTAGAAAGCTTATGGGATGAAAAATATAATGGAAAATGAAGAATATACGATACGGTGCTGATACTACAGGGGACACATTTATGACAGTAAGCACGTGACTTTCAAGTATCCAATGAAAATTGAAATGTCGATCAGTTGATTACCGATGCTAACTGCACTAAGTATTTTGACTGGTCCAAAGCATCGTGCATTTGAAATCTACACTATTGATATCAAGAACACCTGAAACTGAACAAACACCTATTTAAATATACTTACACACACTTACATACACACACTCACACACACACACACAGATATATATATATATGTGTTTGTAAAAGTATTTTCGATACGATATATATTAAGAGTTATATAAAATATAAATATTGTTTAATTAGATAAACAGAGAATTTATTCGAATATAAGTATCCATCTGAAATAAAGTTTAAGCAAAACAAATTAATATATATATATATATATATATATATATATATATATATATATATATATATAGTATATGAAAACTAGGTAATCCGTATGGGTAAACCTAAGGAGGATAAAATCCAGAGAGCTCAATGTAAATCCAGAGCAAATAATTTAAATAAAAACAGAGCACTTTACGGTTAAAGTGGTCTGTGTTTATTTAATATATATATATATATATATATATATATATAATATATATATATATATATATATATATATGGTCGAAAATACTTTTACAAACATTGGGGGCAGTTTCCTCCCACCAAAACAAAGACAAAAATCCATATAAATATATGTCTGCATATCCTTAGTTTGTGAGCTACTAATTTTAAATAATGCTGAAGGCAAATAGCGCTGTGTTGTTATGTAGACTAATTTACATTTGTCATTCGTGTATATTTTGAGCTAGACTGTGTTCAACGTTTAACTTGTGTAGTAGTGATTTAACTGACAAGTGTTCCCTTTAACAATGGCAGGGTATTCATATCATGAGCAGGTAGATATACGCGGCCACGCCAATCGTAATGGACGCGAGGCTGCACGGCTGTTTCAGACTGCGTTTCCAGAAGGAAGGCGAACGAATCATTCAAAATTTGCTTCCGTTCATCGTCGCGTTGCTGAGACAGGATCCGAGGCATCACACATTATGGATCGAGGAAGATCGAGATCGGAGACGATCCAGGTATCAGCACACGTCAAGTGGTCCTGGCATGTCGTACATCTCATCTTTGTATCATTTGCAACGTGTGCAGGCTCTTTCACTCTCTGATCACGCACCACAGGAGAACTTTTACCGATGGTTTATTGCACCGATCCATTGTCTGTCTCTTTACTTCTCTTTTACGGATAAGAGGCGACATTTGGTAGAGATGGAATAATACATTTTTACAATCAACATTTGTCGTCGGATCGGATTTCCTCTAGACATCAGCATCAGTTTACGATTAATGTGTGGTCTGGAATTGTAGATGACAGACAGGTAGGTCCATATGTTCTCCCAGCACGTCTTACAAATTCCGTCTACATGGACTGTATTTCAAACACATTTCCAGACCTTCTAGAGAATGTACCCATGAGGGCTCCAACACATTTTTGTTAAATTTTTCGCGAGGCACCGGTTGACATCCACCATGAAAGATAGAAAAGGGGACTTTTTCTATGGCTTACATCTTTTCCCGACCTCAATCCTCTGGATTTTTATCTGTGGGGGCAACTTAAAACAGTCGGTTTATGCATCAAACATTAATAATGGAGGTACGCTTCCTTAACGTGTCATGGGGGCCTGCGAAACCATTCGACACCGAATTTAAACGCAGTACTAGAATCACATCGAGATCTAATCAGTTTACAAGTGAACATGGTAAATGTAACCTTAAATTCTATGCTAAGACTTTCTTTTCTCACAGTTCTCGCTGATGGAACTCTCTACCGGGTCCATGGTTTTCAGTGAAGTTAAAACTTAAAAAAATTTGAATGCGATGTCAATCGCTATCTGCTGTCCTCTAATTACTCTTTTGGTTCTTGCTCATTAGTAACTAGCAGTAGAGCCCGGCTTTGCCCGGGGATGTAACAATAAGAGATAGATCAAGTACCATCATAAAGACTGAAAAATAAAATTGACAAGGATTATTGTTTAAGGTTGACGGACACGCATGTCTTAATTATTTTTGTTTTGTTTTTTTTTTTGTTTTTTACGAATTGGTCAAGCCCAAACTCAAACAAAAACATTGTTTTCAATCGTTATGAGTCTACCTATTGACTAGAATTTTATTATAAACAATTGTTTGTAAATGGAATTTTTACAGCATTCTGAATGTAAAAATAAAAAAAGTGTGCAAGACAATAAGAAACACTACCTGCCAAAAAAAGTGAAATTTTGTTGAAATCGGTTGAAAAATCTAGGAAATCCGATCCCATATATAAACGAACACACACACACACACACACACAAACAACCTGGGTTTTATAAGTATAACTCGATATGAGTTATCCCCCTTTCATTCTCGCGATGCCTCTTAATCGTGTTTTCAAATTGATTTCGTGCAAAAACAATTGTGTTTTTCCAATTTTTTGCGCTGTTAGAACCACCGGAAGGTAATTTTACGTAGTTCTCTGAAGATTTGTTGAAATCGATTGAAAAATGTTGGAAATCCGATCCAATATATAAACAAACAGACACACACACACACACACACACACACACACACACACACACACACACACACACACACACACACACACACAACCTGGGTTTTATAATAAGTATGATGCTTCTCTCTCTCTCTCTCTGTATTATTATCATAGTAATAAGAAATAATATTTAATATCTTTCAATATTCAGATAAAAAGGTTATTCAGAGTGAAGAAAAATGTACTAAAATCGTTTACTATTCATTTCTATATTTTTTCTAATGTGAAAGTAGTTTTCGATGCATTTCTATAGTAAAATCATTCAAGTAATATTTTAATGTTTGTTGTGTTTCTTTGTATTTATTGATTCAAATATTTCTTTATACCCGTGATATTACGAGTGGGTTAAAAGGCATAGTACTTTTCATATATGTTCACTGATATAAAAATGACTTAGTTAATGCCACCAGGACAGAAAGATTTATAAGGAGGGAAAGAAAATGAGAAGACTTTAGTTTGGTGAAATGAGTTGAAAGGAGAATAAAAGATTAGTTTCTAGCAAACATGAGATGGCGATTGGTGTTGCATTTTAAGTTTGCCCTCCTTTTTTAACTTTTGCCAAAAAGAAAAGCGAGATTTGTTTTTTTATTAATGTTCAATACGTCTTCTGCAACGGTATAAACTCTTTTCCGAATTGAAAGATTTTAAGAAAAATCGTAACAGAAGAATATGGTACACGTGAAGATATTGACAAAAATTGTAACCTTCCTCCTTAAATTTCCAAGAAACTTGCTTTCCCGATGACTTATGCTATTCGATACGGCTGATTGCCTTCCGATGGTCGAAAGGCCCAGAAAAAAACAAAAAAAAAAAAACGAAAGAAAATCATGGAGGCGATGGAATAGAAATGATCTTGAGACATCCCCTTCCACTTCCTTTCCACACGCCTAGACATGTCAAACCAGCTGAGGAAAATTTACTGGCCGAGTGATTTTGACCTTTACCCGTTCAGCAGTATCACATTCTATTCGATGGTCGTAAATCATCCGATGCTGAGAAGTATCGCAAATGCGGGCCTGGTTTTTCTCATGTCGACATCACCTGTGATTATCGGCCTAAAAT
This sequence comes from Acanthosepion pharaonis, assembly GCA_903632075.3. Taxonomy (NCBI): domain Eukaryota; kingdom Metazoa; phylum Mollusca; class Cephalopoda; order Sepiida; family Sepiidae; genus Acanthosepion; species Acanthosepion pharaonis. The sequence continues at coordinate 1,250,243 of CAHIKZ030000302.1, forward strand.
TTGAGTGGCAAATGTCCACGCAGAAGGTGCAGGTGTTGTAACGATCAGAGGACCATAATGAGAAATCGGTGAGTCGAGTTCGAATTCTAGTCGGGGTCATTGCTTTCACTTTCGCACAAATTCAACAGGAGCAGAGAGGTACGCCTATTTTTCAGTTCATACTCGTCTGAGGTCTTTTGAACAAGAGTAGATGTTTATCCCTTGTTTCTTGTTTAGGATTGTGTTTCCGGCTGCTTGTAATATCTTCTTATTTCTTTTTTTACCTAGTAACCCTTGAATCTTAGTGGCATTATCTCCTTGCTTGGGATGGACTGATTAACAAAAAATAGCGTTGGGATAGCTATAGCTCTATTACTTCTCCGGGCTTAGTCTGTTAAAAATGGCCAAAAAGAAAAAAGCAGTAAAAAAAAAATAAACCCGCCTCACAAATGCAACAGGCAAGAAATAATCTAAGGCACTATGAAAGTGTAAAATAGGTTTTAATAACACACACACACACACACACACACACACATATATATATATATATATATATATATATATATATATATATATATATATATATATATATATATATATATATATATATATATATATATATATATATATTGTTGGGGTCCACCTCTTTTTATACAAATGGACTCACCCAGTGTATACTTATACTACTGCCAGTGAATACCCGAGGAGTCGAGTCCAGAGTGACAGAGTAAATGGTTGTACGTAACCGGAAGAGTGAGGGTGAGGTAACAGCATTGTAGGAGTCACAGTGAGCGAGCACGTAGACTCAGTAAGAAGTCATACAGCGATACTTCAATACCAAAGACTGTATATATATCTTGCTACTAACCCGTATTCCTGGAACTACTAACCTGCTTTACCAGTTTGTATTATTACGTTAATACATTATTTTGCTATATTCATTCTTGGCGTTTGTTATTTATTGGTACCTGGAATCCACAACATATATATATATATATATATATATATATATATATATATATATATATATATATATATATATATGTGTGTGTGTGTGTGTGTGTGTGTGTGTGTGTGTGTGTGTGCAATAAAAATCTTATCGGCATTAAATAACCCATTGAGGTTGATAAGACGTAAAACAAACTAAAACAAGATAAACCTCAACGATTTGTCGGCAGGAAAGGGACTGCAGAATGGAGGACAATTCATCACCCACAAGCCACGACTTTGGGTTCACTCAGGGCTGGAAATTGAGAATTGAACAGTTCCAGACCAGATAAGTCAGCCATACTTCACTTTTTGTCTGAACTGACTGTTAATCCAGAGCTTGCCAGGAGAAGTAAGCTAGTTTCTGGAGAGTTTCAAAGTGCTGACTATTTTTCCAGACACGCGAACACAGAATGCTCTTTTCAGGGCACGGCTGGCTAGTAAAACAAAAACACACGAGTGATCTACTGCACAGGACACCTAGCCATGAAGAAAGACGGGTTGGTCATTCAGCAACCAATAACATTGATAACTACTATGTGTATAAGACAGAATACCACTCTAATGATCTTTCGACCTTGATGCAGGACCGTGGTGGTTGGCGGGATAAATGTCCGAGCTATCTCGGCTGAATAAAAAAAATTATGCTTGAAATCAGGGGTGAATTTGAGTCCTAATTGACGTTTAAAACAAGGAGTTTCATTCATAGTACAACTGTTCAACTTGAGTTCAATACTGCCGTGGTACTCAACAGTACGAGCCTTGGGATATAACTGAGGTTAATCTTCGTATCTGTCAGTAATCCTTTATTGGCTTTAATTCAATGAAAATCCATACTCGGTATGTATTTAAATCTATTTCGCATTTCCAAGAAAGAATTAAATATAATTAAATCCAACAACATTCATTTTAGTTTTCGTAACACAAACTGAACAAATGAAATCGAAAAAGAACATATTGAGGTTTCTACAGGAAGCCCTGTGTTAATTAAACACGAAATAGAAGCCATTTTTTTTTAAATAAGCTCTTGTTTCCAACGTTGAATATTCAGTTTTTTCTTTCAGTAAAAAAAGAAAGCATAGAAACAAACGTTGATAACAATATTAATTGAAAACATCAAAGGGAAAGGTCGAATATTTTTAATCAGAAATTGCAAGATGTTTTAAAGGTCAATAATGTTAAGTTCAAAACGAAATTTCTATGGATTTTGACGCCTGTATTTTTAAAAGTAGCGCAAAATTGGAATTTGAAGTGAATTTTCAGCAGAGAAATTCTAAATTAATATCAAAGGTTAAGTAGTGTGAAAACAAAAACCTCATGCTACTAACACAATCTACTTTATTAATATTTACAACTAATTCTTGACGTACACGCCGCGCGCGCAAAAACACGCATATCTATCGATCTAGGTAGCTATCTCAGTCTATTCATATCTATCTATCTATCTATCTATCTATCTATCTATCTCATTCTATCCAAATCTATCTGCTGCAACTGGTGATGACTAGACAAATCTGAGTACAGATAAATTTTTAACTCTCTCTCTCTCTCTCTCTCTCTCTCGATACATATATATATATATATATATATATATATATATATATATATATATATATAAAGTGGTCTGTTTTTTATTCAGACATATTTGCTCTGAATTCACAGTGAGCTCACCGGATATCATCCTCCTTGGGTCTACCCATACGGATTACCTAGTTTTGCATAAACAATATATATATATACACACATATATATATATATATATATATATATATATATATATATATATATATATATATATATGTGTGTGTGTGTGTGTGTGTGTGTGTGTGTGTAATTACAGCAATCCTTCTTTCATGCATATTTTATTTTCTTGTTAACAAGTATTTTACGAATAGTAATGGAGACTTACTGACACTATTCGTAGCATATTTGTTGACAACACTAATATAATAGCATCATCTACATGCAAAAAAAGGCTAAGAATAATGGAAGCCTTATTAATAAAAAGAAAAAAAAAACAACACTTAATAATTAATTATGAACATGGTCACAATATCTCGACCGTGTTATGAAATAGTATAATAGATAAGAGCACCTTATCTGTCGTATTCAATGAAAATATATATATATATATATATATATATATATATATATATATATATATGTGTGTGTGTGTGTTTGTGTGTGCGCGATCACATGTGTGGCGGGGGAAATTATTTTCAGATAGGATGTATCTGTAAAGAAACAAAATGAAAATACGAGAATATTTGTTAGTTGATTGAAAGATAAATTACATGTCCTCCACATGTTTTGATTCACCTATCAAACTCTTGATGATTATTCATGAACGTTCACAAATTTCAACGCCTTGATAAAGCAATGACGTCCCTTGCTCTAGGATATCAGCACCTGTAATAGAATAACTCATTACATTTACCTTGATATAGTCCCTTGGAGACCATCCTAAAACTATGTGTAGCTATCCATTACTGACTCTTTTGCGTTTAAATTCAAATATGGAGAGCCGCACAAAGTTTTTTCCTTATCAGTTGCACCCATGATGAAGATCTCAGAAAGAGATGGGAATTACTTGGAAAATAAATGTGGCAGTGGAGACTTCTGGGGTTATTGGCCCTCGTTCGATGGCTTTCCTTCGGAGGATTGGCGCGATTCCGTCTCGATTAAGGAGGAAGCCTCGTGAAAAGAGTGGCTCTTGCAGCGTGTCTCACTAGCGATGGTTCGAGGTAATGCTTTCTCCATCATTGAGGCTGGTAGAGGATAGAAAAAATAGTTTATAGTTACTTTGTTCAAATTTTTCAATACATTAATTTGTTGAATAAAAAAAATCATATTAAAAAAGTTATTTTCATTGTTACAATGCATTTCTTGCCTCATTTAATCGTAATATACCGAAAAAATATTTGTGAATATGAAAAGATTATGATGAAAAATAAGCATAATGTTTGTAATGGATATATATATATATATATATATATATATATAATAAAAAAGCTTAAACACTAATATTCCATGGTCATAATTTATTCCATTGGAATCGTAAATACGATCCAATTCATCAGACCTACAAATCCAAAAAGTGAAACAGAAGAAACAACTCCGGAAATAAAAATAGAATTTAGAGAGAGTGTAAGTATGAGAGTGTGGGACGAATGTTAGAGCTAAAGAGAGGGGTAACAGACGAGAGAAGGTGGGGGATTAAACCTTAACAGAGAGAAGTTTTAGAGAGGTGAGTGGAGGGGGTTTAAGTGAGAGAAATATGAATGTTGTCGGAAATCTCATACATTAAAGATACATTTCGTGGTGACATACACCCGCCATAGACGATCTAATCTTAAAGATCAGAATAGGAGGGATGGAGAAGAAAAGAAAAGAAAAGGGGATGGGGAGAGAGATGGGGCTGGGGAAACTAAAACTGAAGGACGTTTACTGAAAGGACCGCTGTGTAATTTGACAAAATTAATATCGACTACAGGTTACAAATCACATATAAACATATAAAAAATAAATATAACGATTATCTTATCAAGGACCTATATTTTATGTTCAAAAACACATGCGAATACACACATACACAATAACATATACACGTACATACATACATATAGGCGTGTATCCACATACACACATACATATGCTCATGTACACATACACATATATCCACATATACACATATATACACATATACATATACATATATATATATATATATATATATTCTTACATACATATATATACATACACATACAAACACACACATACACATACATGTAT
>CAHIKZ030000302.1:1260000-1327500 GCA_903632075.3 Acanthosepion pharaonis
GGCATCTGAAGGGACGAAGACAAAAAACATAAAAGAAAATAAAAAAATCCAAAGAAAAAATAAAGAGAAAATATTGGATTAAAATAAAGATTGTAAGAAAAAATAAGAAAAAAAAAAAATCAGAAAAAATAAAAAAGAACTGAAAAGAAAAAACAATGAGAGAAAATAAAAACAACAAAGGGAAAAAAAATGAAAAAATAAAAAGAAATTGAGAAAGAGTGAGATAAAATAAAAAGACAGAAAAAGAAATGTGAGAAAATCAAAAGAAAGCGAAAAAGATGAGAGAGAATAAAAAGGAAGAGAAAAACAATGAGAGAAAATAAAAAAGAAAGAAAGAAAAACAATGAGAGTAAATAAAAAAGAAAGAAAGAGAAAAACAGTGAGAGAAAATAAAAAAGAAAGAAAGAGAAAAACAGTGAGAGAAAATAAATAAGAAACAAAGATAAAAACAGTGAGAGAAAAGAAAGAAAGAAAGAGAAAACCTATGAGAAAAAAAAAAAGAAAGAAAGAGAAAAAAATGAGAAAAAAAAAAGAAAAAGAAAAAACAATGAGAGAAAAAAAAGAAAGAAAAAAAAACTGAAGAAAATAAAAAAAAAAGAAAAAAAAACAATGAGAGAAAATAAAAAAAGAAGAAAAAAAAAAAACAATGAGAAAAAAAAAAAAAAAGAAAGAAAAAACAATGAGAGAAAATAAAAAAAAAGAGAAAAACAGAGAGAAAAAAAAAAAGAAAGAAAGAAAAAAACAATGAGAGAAAATAAATAAGAAACAAAGATAAAAACAGTGAGAGAAAAGAAAGAAAGAAAGAGAAAACCTATGAGAAAAAATAAAAAAGAAAGAAAGAGAAAAACAATGAGAGAAAATAAAAAAGAAAGAAAGAGAAAAACAATGAGAGAAAATAAAAAAGAAAGAAAAAGAAAACAATGAGAGAAAATAAAAAGAAAAAGAAAAACAATGAGAGAAAATAAAAAAGAAAGAAAAAAAAACTGAGAGAAAATAAAAAGAAAGAAAAAAACAATGAGAGAAAATAAAAAAGAACGAAAAAGAAAACAATGAGTGAAAATAAAAAAGAAAGAAAGAGAAAAACAATGAGAGAAAATAAAAAAGAAAGAGAAAAACAATGAGAGAAAATAAAAAAGAAAGAAAGAGAAAAACAATGAGAGAAAATAAAAAAGAAAGAAAGAGAAAAACAATGAGAGAAAATAAAAAAGAAAGAAAGAGAAAAACAATGAGAGAAAATAAAAAAGAAAGAAAGAAAAAACAATCAGAGAAAATAAAAAGAGAGAGAAAAAGAACGAGAGAAAATGAATAAAACGAAAGAGAAAAATAAATAGAAAGAGAAAAAGTGTCGTGGATTCCGGGATGAAATCCGGTCTCAAATGAATGACAAACGCAGGAATGAAATATAGCAAATAAATGTATTGACGTAATAATATAATTGGTAATACGGTTAGTAGATCCAGAAATGCGGTTAGTAGCAATAATAATATATATACAGTCTGGGAAATTCAGTATCGAAGTAGGACTTCCTTCTGAGTCTACGTGCTCGCAACTGTGACTCCTAGAAAGCGGTTACCTCACTCTCCCACTGTCTCACTCTCTCACTTTCGGGTATTCAACGGCAGCAGTACAAGTACACACTGGGCGAGTCCACTTGTATGAAAAAGGGTTGGACCCCCTAACAAAAAGAATGGAAGAAAATAAATGTAGAGAAAAAAAATAGGAAAAGAAAGAAAGGAAAAAAGAATGAGAAACAATAAAATGAAAGAGAAAAACAATGAGAGAAAATAAAAAGAAAGAAAGAGAAAAAATGAGAGAAAATAAATAGAAAGAAAGGGAAAAAGAATGAGAGAAAAGAAAAGATAGAAAGAGAAAAAAGAATGATAGAAGATAAACGAAAGAAGAAAAAGAACGAGAGAAAATACAAAGAAATAAAGAAAAAAATAATGGGGGAAAAGCAAGAGAAAAAGAATATGAGAAAATGAAAAGAAATAGAAAAAGAATGAGAGAAAATAAAAAGAAAGAAGACAAAAAGTTTAAGAGAAAATAAAAGAAGGAAAGAGAAAAAGAATGAGAAAAATAAAAAGAAAGAGAAAAAGAATGAGAAAAATAAAAAGAAAGAGAAAAAGAATGAGAAAAATAAAAAGAAAGAGAAAAAGAATGAGAGAAATAAAAAGAAAGTGAAAAAGAATGAGAGAAATAAAAAGAAAGAAAGAGAAAAAGATTAAGAGAAAATAAAAGAAAGAAAGAGAAAAAGAATGAGAGAAATAAAAAGAAAGAGAAAAAAAATGAGAGAAATAAAAAGAAAGAAAGAGAAAAAGAATGACTGAAAATAAAAAGAAAGAAAGAGAAAAGGAATGAGAAAAATGAAAAATCGATAAAGAATGAGAAAAAGTAAAAAAGGAAGAAAGAGAAAAATAATGAGAGGAAATACAAAGAAAGAAAGAGAGAATATATGAGGAAGATAAAAAGAAAGAAAAGAGAATGAGAAAATATAAAGTATGAAAGAGAAAAAATAATGAGCGAAAATACGAAGAAAGAGTGAAAGCGTAAGAAAATAAAACGAAAGAGAAAAAGAACTAAAAAAAAATTAAATAAAACAAAGAAAGAGAAAATGAATGACATTAAGAAAATTGAAAATGAAAAGAAAAGAAAAAGAAGATGGTGCTAGAATTTAAAAGAGAGGATACGGGCGGATATATGGCTTTGGACATCTTCCTGTCTCTTGTTAATCTCAGACTTCCATCATCCATTCAGGTAGTTTACTCACAGTTTCCCTCTTCCTCTCCTTCATGTCAAGTGAGTGCTAAATTTCCCAAGTCATCTTTCCTCATAATGTTTTCCAAGAATTTCATCTAATTCTTTCTGAATTCAAGTATAATTGTCCTGGTTTTCTTAGCACTCACTCGTTACTCACCTCATTTGTTCGTAGTAATTTTCAGCATCCGTACATAAAACCACATTTCAGTTTCTTGCAGTCTGTAAGTATTCATTGTCATTTGGAGCGGATTGAGATGTCATAATCTCTCATCGTAACTTTGTTTTTAACGACACTTTCAAGAATCTAAATGCAATGTCAAACGTTATGATTTGTCTTCATAATTCGTGTTCTTTTATTGTTTTCACCCTTTAATAATATATTCTTTTTCTCATATATTCTCATCCCCACCTGCGCCTTAGGGGCTATATTGCCTTGCTTGCCGTGAAATGACTAGGAAAAAAAGAGCAAGTTTTCCGATAATTTATGTCATCAAATATTTTTGTTCAAACAAAACTAATTAGAGAAAATCTGCTCTGAAGCGTGAAATAATAAAAAAATGGACTAAAACTGACATTATTTAATTAGAAATGCTTTTAATTGGTTTTATGAATAAAATGCATTATGGACACTAAAAATAAAGAAATAAATATTTTTCGATGAATAATGAATTTTAAATGAGTTATTTTTATTTATCTTAATTTAATTATATCTGTTTATATAGTTTTGAATTCTGAAATTTAGAATTAATTTATAGCGGTTAGTTGAGTTTTAAAACAATATTTACTAATCATCAATTATAAAGCTTACTACAATTCATCGAACCCCAGTATTTTAAAGATAATTTAAACATTTTTTATGCGTGTATAAACTTGTGGATTTTTGTAAATACTGGGATCCATACACATTCTTAGCAGAAAATGAAAGCGTAACTAATGTAAGTTTAAAATTTGCTGGTAATTTTCTAACATTTCCTCAACTAGTATCTCCGTAAGTAAGAGTATAACGCCAAAGTACCTAAAATTCAATAAAAATTTTGAATTACTTAGAATACTTTCCCACTTTTTTAAGCTTACTGGGTAGTACAAAATTATATTAAAAAAGGCGCTCACGTTATATTCATTAAGTATTAGTTACTGCTATGTCACTCATAGAAAAAACTTCCCAAACATAAGTGTTATCAATTAATAAAGGCACCCATCTCTGTGTTAAAAAAAGCTTTTCTACGATATTTTTAACGAAAAGTAATATTTGTTCCAAATAGGATTAATTAAAATTCAAATGAGGTAATCTTCCTTAAGTAAAATTTCAGAAGAGAATATATAAATTTTGAATGATTTTTTTTTTAAATAACGAGAATGATGTGTTGAGAGATTTGCCAATATGTCTATTTTTTAGGGATTTGAGCGATTGAAAAATTTTTAGCGATTTGAACGGAAGAAAAAAATTCCAATCAATTTAGATTCATTTTAAATACAGCAAAGTATTTTGCATATAGGAAACATTAAATTGAATCTATTAGTTTGAAATTAAAACTAAAATAAAAGCCACAAGAAAGATTTTTTTTATGTTTTTACAATTCATTTTAAATTTTTAAAACTTAAATATCAGTTTTCTTTGGAGGTACCTATATATAGATACCTCAAAATATAAGGTATGAAATGGATTTCAAAAAATTACACACACACACACACACACACATATTGAGTCAGAGAGTTGTGTCCCTTTAATTGAAAAAGTGTGACACATGGGCATTTATTATATAGAAGAAGATGAACTATTGAGAGTTGTGTCCCTTGAACTGAAAAAGTTTGACACACTGACAATGACATTTATTTTATATATATATATATATATATATATATATATATATATATATATATATACGATGCCAAAATTTCACAGACTTCTTGATTTAACTCCTAATAAGTTTGGATGCTAAAACTTTTTACCCATTAGTGCATGACGTCCATTTCTTTAAGGAGAAATTTAAATAAATTTTGAAATCCTTCAGCCCTAACTTTACCAGTAGAAATAGGTTAGGTATAAAAAAAGATAAAACTTTAAGCAGAATTTATGAAGAAATGAATCAATTTCATTATTATTATTATTATTATTATTATTATTGAATATATTTTAAACCCTTTCAGAAAGAGAAAATCCCTGAGCTTGAAGTGACCTAACAATTTCCATTGATTGACATGCAATGTGATAGATCCTGATCTGGCATCTAGTCTACAGTCACTCTCTCACAGACGTGCTGTGCTTCCCTCTAATTTTTCTACAAACATTTTCATGGCACCTGCTCTGATGAGATACTTTCGCTGGTACCCCAACTGCATGAATTTAAGCATGCTACTAGGTTGGCGCCTAGGTCCCACACTTTCATTGTTGAAACAGTTAAACTTAACCGCCTCTTCTACTCCAATAGCTTATTCTCTAGCACTTCCCGTCAGTGGAACTCCCTTCCTCCTACTTGCTTCTCTGAGAGCTATAATCTTCAAATATTCGAATATAATGTCAATCGACATCTTCTGATGCCTTGACCTTTATCTTCAACCTTCTCTATATCCTTTCCTCAGACACCACTCGTTACTTTTGCTCTCACTCTCTCTAAACACTTGCGTGCTAGTGGCACTCCTACTTTGCTTGGAGTGAAATGCTTAAAATGTTTTTGAAGGAGACAACATTCTATCTAGCTAGCTGGCTATATATTTGTGTGTGTGTGCGATTATTACTTTATTATGTGGTCACTTCGTGTTTGAAATAGACGGCCCATTTTTATTCATTAAACAGTGTGTGGGGCGTTTGTTTCAAGTACGAAGTGTTCACTGCAATAACGTTTGATGTAATAAAATATTAGGTTGAAAATAAATACATTAATTCATAATATATATATATATATATATATATATATATATATATATATATATCCGATGCGATGAGAACGAAAGTAATATATAAATCCCAACGTTCACAGCATTAATCCAAAAGAGGGCTCGATACCGATAGTAGAGCGCTAATTATTTTTTGTTATAATTTTATCATATAGACAAAACAATTTTACTCACTACAAAGATGCAACTTCGTTTCAGTGCATTTCAACTGCACTTCGACGGGTGAGAATAGAAAATGGTTACGAAATGCACTGAAACGAAGTTGCATCTTTGTAGTGAGTAAAATGGTTTTGTCTATATGATAAAAAATTATATATATATATATATATATATATATATATATATATATATATATATATATATAAGCAAATATATGGATATAGATTCAAATATGAAGAAAATATACGGAAAAACAAATGTTGTTTTTAATGTTAATATAATGTCCGACGTTGACATTATATTAACATTAAAACAGCATAATTGCATATTAGGATTTTTGATTGTTTTTTCCGTATATTTTTCTTCATATATATATATATATATATATATATATATATATATATCTTAATTGCCACTTCTTCTCAGATGAAGTTTATATCTGAGCACACAATTGATTCAAAATACGTGGCGTTTCACTTCTGCAATCTTTTCCTATATTTACGGCAGATTTTCTTTTATATGTTCTTAGAGTTTATCCGGTTCTAATGCACTCTCATATGACTCATCAGACTTGCTGCTGACCAACATTCTTTGTCTCAAGTATTGGCATAATTTCCCTGCAGGTCGTTTCAACGAGGTCTGCATGTGATTGTTTACCGTTATGAAATCTTGGAATACCGCTTTGGATAATAAGATCCTTCTATATATGATGCCTGTGTGCTCGATTGAAACCTTATCTTTGATTGAGACAAATGTCCTGCTTTCTAAGACCCCGTTTCAGAAACTGTCCGATCCGATCGAGTTTCCTTTACTCGAACGCCCGACAATAATATTTTACTATTTGATTCCGCTCATGATCGATTTTATGTCGAATTTACCGGAAATATAATACTATTAATTTCTTATGATGACTGAGAATCTGTCGCCAGTAATGCCATCGTTTGAGTCATCTTCAATAATGGGAAGCACAGATGTGGATTTTAGTCCTGCTACAGTTTTACAATATTTTGCTCCGATGTGGCTATATTGAACGATGTGTGGGCGGTGTAATTTATAACAGAGATGGAAATCGGGGCGCCGAGTTCCAATTCCAGTCTTTGTCTTTAATTCACTTGCGCCCAAATAGAAATGAGAAAGGTATAAATCTTCCCACAGATATTAGGTGTTAATTTACTAGTAATTATGATCACCAAACATTTCTTCAAATCTAAATATATTTTCTGGTATTAGTTAACCTGAAAATGATTTATAAAAAGTTAAAAAAAAAATCACGAAAATATTCTGTGTTTTCTGTCTTTGATACGGAGGCCTGAACTCTATATATATATATATATATATATATATATATATATATATATATATATATATATATATATATATACTAGCAGTAGAGCTCGGCGTTGCCTGGGGATGTAAGTGTAAGAGATAGATCAAGTATCGACCATCATAAAGACTGAAAAATAAAATTGACAAAGATTATTGTTTAAGTTTGATGGACACGCATGTCTTAATTAGTTTTTTTTTTTTTTTACGAATTGGTCAAAACCAAACCCAAACAAAAACATTGTTTTCAATCGTAATGGATCTACCGATTGAATAGAATTTTATTTAATTTTATTTTATTTATATTATATTATAAATGGAATTTTTAAAGCATTCTGTATTTAAAAATAAAGAAAAATGTGTGCAAGACAATAAGAAACACTACCTGCCAAAAAAAAAGTGAAGTTTTGTTGAAATCGGTTGAAAAAAACGAACACACACACACAAACAACCTGGGTTTTATAATAAGTATAACTCGATATGAGTTGTCCTACTTTCATTCTCGTGATGCCTCTTAATCGTGTTTTCAAATTGATTTCGTGCAAGGTAATTTTACGTAGTCCTCTGAAGTTTTGTTGAAATCGGCTGAAAAATGTAGGAAATCCGATCCAATATATAAACGTTACAGACACACACACAGACACACAGACACACGCACACAATCTGCGTTTTATAATAAGTAAGATGATCTAACAAATCGTGTTCATTTAGTAGCCTTTCTGTAATCTTTTACAATTTATGATCTTTACTTATTGAATACAGTAAAAAAAAATTGCATATTTTGCTTGTGCTGATTCATAATTAGAATTCTGATTTGAATATATTTTCCACTCGTTGTTTCTAATACAAAAAATATTAACTTTCTTTGGGTTTATTAATTATGATCTAACAAATCTTATTCATTTAGTAGCCTTTCTGTAATAATAATCTTTTACAATTTATGATTTTTACTTATTGAATACAGTAAAAAAATTGGACACCATGTGTATTTAAAGTAGTTACCGGTTATTATTTTTAGTTAGGAGGACTTGTATATGTTTAGATTTCATCTGTTTACTTTTTGTGTATCGTTCTCTGAAAAAAAACCGCTGAATCAACGAAAGTTAACGGCATTCGGACGTGTGAGTAGCCGGCAGTAACTTCCGGCCGGTTGCGATACACTTAACCGTCCTTTCAAATGGATTTCGGTGTTTTTCCAATATTTGGCGCTGTTAGAACCACCGCAAGGTACTTTTACGTAGTCCTGTGAAGTTTTGTTGAAATCGGTTGAAAAATGTAGCAAATCCGATCCAATATATAAACGTACACACACACACACACACACACACACACACACACACACACACACAATCTGCGTTTTATAATAAGTAAGATATAAAAATAATATATAATTATTATTTATATATTAAACACGCGGTACTTATTAGAAAGCGTTCAATATCAGAGATAGAGCTAACATATTTGATTTGATTTGGATTGATGTCAGTTTTGCGACCGTTTATCTGACGATCGCAAAATCGTGAACTCCAGGATCCAAACTCACATCAATCCAAATATATATATATATATATATATATATATATATATATATATATATATATATATATATATGTGTGTGTGTGTGTGTGTGTGTGTGTGTGTGTTTGTGTTTGTGTTTGTGTGTGAGTTTGTGTGTCTGTGTGTGTATTTAGGCAGCAATCCCTCTTTCATGCACATTTCATTGATTACGACAGAAAAGTAGCTTTGATCTAGTTTTTTATACAATTTCTCATGTGATCTAATATTTTTTTTCTTTTCAGATGATCAATTATAATAAAACTGTCAGAATGTTTTTTTTTAACCAAGCGCTTTCGGCTATACATTTAGCCATCTTCAAGGTTGAAATACGATGTCTGTTAACAAGAAATAGTTTGTGGCATGTATGTATTTATATAATGTTTTCATTTTCAAAAAAACGGTCAAGATTTTGTTTTTATTATTAAGACTTCCATTATTTTTAGCCTTTTTTGCATGTAGATGATGCTTTTATATTTGTGTTGTCAACATGTATGTTACTAATAGTTCTGGTAGGTCTCCAGGAATATTTAAATGAGATCTATTTGAGCCATGATGAGAAAGATGTAGATGAGTCTTCGTGTCAAATATTTTTGTAGTGTGGCCTATATAATTATTTACGAATTATGATTGATCAGGAATACAATACTTTAATGGACATTTAAATTCGTAAATAATATTTGTCCTATTTAATTTTGTTCTAAGATCTCATTTAAATACTCATAGATATATATATATATATATATATATATATATATATATATATATATATATATATATATATATATATATGCAGGACAGATAATCGATCCGTTGGTAAATAATCCGAGTGGATCTTAGTAATATTATTAAAGCTGATCCACAGAGCTCGATATATTTATTATAACAGATCATATGTGTTTTTTTAGCAAAAAAAACAAAACTACCTCAACATGGGATATATATATATATATATATATATATATATATATATATATATATATATATATATATATATATATTAAATTTAGATGAATTCTGTGGACAAGACAGATTGGTATCAAATGACAATTGGAAAAAAAATCTTACATTTTGCCGACGCAAATAATAATAATAATAATAATAATAATAATAATAATAATCCCTTACTATAAATGTAATTTACATTAACCAGAACAAAAAGCTTAGACAGAAACGTCTATCTTTTTAAATTTGGATTTTTTAATGTAACTATAACAACAAAAACATTTCGATTTCATTTTTGCCTTGAAAAAGTCGGAAGACGAAACGCGTCGGCAAAATGTAAGATTTTTTTCCAATTGTCATTTGATACCATATATATATATATATATATATATATAGAGAGAGAGAGAGAGAGAGAAAAGGTAATAAATCCGTTGATATATAATCCAAGTGGATCCTAGCAATATAAAATATTAAAACTGATCCACAAAAAGGCTCAATATACTTATTATTACAAAGGAAATAATTAATAAATAATATAGTCCCAAACCACCTCATATGGAGAATAGCCTATTTCCTCGGTAGACGAAGTTATCGAATTAATTCGATGTACTAACCACCTGAAGAGACCTTGGTGCTCGAATCCATGGTCGTGTTTCTTTCCAGTGTCTAAAGTTTTTATTACCTATACATTTGTTAATAGCTCCACAGGTTAATGTTTCTACCTTGTTATTAAGCACTTTTTTTGTTACACACACATTTTAAACAACTCTTTTAGTGTTTATATATATATATATATATATATATATATATATATATATATATATATATATATATATATATATAATGCTGATGATGCAAGGCTCTCTTAACGGATTGAATCCTCTCGGTCACTAGCCTGTTTATTTGAATATAAATACGCAACAATTCACCTTCCTCTCTAGCAGGCGCCAATAGTCGAATAGTGGTAGAATCTCCGACTGATGCCAGATCAGGCGTATTTCTATCCCGGCTTGAAGTGATCGGATGCCCATCCACACTAATGAGCTGTGATACAGCGAAACAGTCTCTCTATGGATGACTATATATATATATATATATATATATATTAAAGAATTCCTACTTGCCCAAGCCCAATATTGCTTGGATTGCGGTGTGAGATCAGCGTTTTTATTATACATCTTCAAAGGCTGAGATGAAGGATATAGCCGTTTTCTTTCAACGTATTTTTAGTGTATATTTTCTTGAGAAAGTAGCAATTCTATCAGGTCAGGTGAGATTGGGAAGAAAACCGGGGCGCTGATTAATATTTGTTTAAAATTCGATCTTATTCTTTAACAAAAAGGAAAGAGAGAAGGAAAAAACTGTTTTTTCGAGGATGCTAAGTGATGTAATCTAATGTCTAATACTTAAACATTTCAATTAACCTGATGAATATTTATGAGCGACTTTAAATTAAAAATATTTGAGTAACTGACAAAATCTGATTAAACTTGTAAAATAAAATCATTACATTTGCCTTGATAGAGTCGGTCAGATGTCGAAACTTGTCGGCTAAAATTAGTTATTGTCTCGTTTTTTTTACTAATTTTGTTTCTTCTACATATAAACTCCACCTGAGAATATTTACACACACACACACGCACACGCACACATACACACACAAAAACACAAAAGAACACACACACACAAGAACAGACACAGACACACATACACACACCCACACACACACATATATATCGTAGTTTGCTCATAATCTATCTATGCCTGTTCATATCTCTCTATATTGCTAGCTATTTAGTTAGACAGCAACTGACTCTATCTATCCATCTATCTATCAAGGTATATATATATATATATATATATATATATATATATATATATATATATATATATATATATACATAGGTAGCTAGGTATATATATTGGTCGCGTGCTCCAGTGGTTAGAACGTTTGCTTTCTGAGATCCTTTTTCGAATCTCATCACGGTTGATTTGTCAGGAAGGAGACTTCCTGATGTGATCGGTCAGGAGGGTTCGATATCCGCGTGCAACACCTTTGGAAAGTGCCTGAAAAACCATACCATGAGTTGACGCAAGCCTTGTGAGTGAAACTGGGCAGAGTGAACCCTTGCGGGCCGTCGATAGCTGTGCTGGCACGAAGTCACTAGTCATCGTGGCCGTGATTTGAATGTGCTGGCCTTGCCCAGATTGTTGATCACGCTAGATAACACGCTCTCTCCCAGAAACTGTAACTAAGGTCTGCTCAGCATAGTTGCAGTATAAACCACAGGTTGGATCTGTGTTAGCTGAACAAACACAAATGCACCGTCTGACGTAGGGATTGGCTAGCCGCCCTAAAAGAGGGGTATCCTCGAATCCGTGCGGCTAGCTATATATATATATATATATATATATATATATATATATATATATGGAGAGAGAGAAAGAGTGATACAGAGAGAGAGAGAGAGAGAGAGTGACCAAAATGAGAGAGAGAGAGGGGTAAGCAAAGAGATGAAGTGAAAGAGAGATGACTTGTTCAAGTGATCTCCATACGGCCAGCAAAGCAGTTTGGTTTGTTTTAATTTCTTTTAATCATGGTCTGTTTTACAATTTTCTTTTTAGGCCTTTTATCCCACCGAAGGTAATAAAGCCACTCAGACTCATGGTGTTATTGAATTTGAAATAATATAAGGCAAAGAAAAAGATTATTAAAGAGTGGGAACAATAAAAAATAGGAATTAAGAAGACAATAGATAGTGATTGATATTGCATTTGAATCTCTGAAGCTCAAAGTTGACGGGAACGCAATAAACTTAGAAGAGACGTCAACAATCGAGAAATATAAGAAAAGTGACTGTTAGCATAGAACTTACGATTAAATATTGCCATTTCAACTATAGAATGGTTCGACCTAGCCTCACATGTAGTAAAGCGTTAAAGTCTATACATCACAGACAAGAATTCATCAGAACAATTACCCTGAAAGAATTCATCAGAACAATTGCCATGAAAGTGCAGTGCTGTTCGATAAAAGTAACTCACCTGATTTTTTTTGCTAAAAATATTTTTTGTCTCTTGTTCTGGGGGTTAAAATAATGTTTAATCTTACTAATATAAAGACCCCTTCCCGACCACCTAGGAAAAAAGTCTATTCACCCTAAGGTATTCTATTGATAATTATAAATTTGGATATAAATGAGATTCAGGAAAAACTCTGTGCAAAAACAGTGACTCAGATATCGCATTCTAATGATTAAACTGTTAAATGTAAAGAGCTTTTGATAAAATATTGAAAACTATTTTACAATACACTCAGAACAATATTCTAGAGAATTCTAGAACAGCTTCAATTAAATCTAGATTATTCCAGAATATTCCAAAAATCCTCATACAGTATAAAAACAGCTTGAAATAGCCACTCAAGTCACTAACCAGATGAAAGGGTACAAACATGCAACAGAACCACTTAAGTCATCTATTATTGCCCACTCAAAAGCCGGCAAGTCTACGAGAGAAATTGCAGAAATTGCTATGACCTCACAATCAACTGCCTCTCGAGTGCTTAGAGCACATAATGATGTCACTCCTGCTCCAAGGAAGGAAACAAGGGGACGAAAGAAAAAGATTGAAGATAGAACCGGCAGGGTAATCAAGAGAGAAGTTGCGAAGAATAGGACTATAACTAGCCAAGAAATTGCAGCCAGTCTAAGCGAAGAGCAAGGTGTTAGTCTTGCCTCTTCAACAGTCTGTCAGAATAAGGTTACAAATCTTGTTAGAACAAAACTACAAATCTTGGACACGAAGGTTTAAGCCGCTAATAAGCAAAGCCAACAAAGCCAAGAGACTTGAATTGGCTCACTATTACAAGAATTTCACCGTAGAAGACTGGAAAAATGTTCTCTTCTGCGATGAAACGAAAGTTGAGCTAAATTCAAAGGATAAGGTCAGTCACTTTTATCGAACAGCACTGTATATATAGAAAAGGAACAAGGAAGTGACATTACGTTAGTGGAAAAATGACAGAAGCAGAGATGCTAAATCGGGACCGATAACTTTCTCGAGAATTGTAAAAAATCTCCAGAATTTTGTTCTATAATAATGAAGATTTTCAGAGTTTGGTTAGTTTGCATGACATGTACTGTTCCTCGAGATCCCAATTCCTCTAAATTGGTCATCATTAGAGAATGTGACTAAACGAGTCTTCTAAAATCCCTTGCATCCTCAATATTTCTTGCCGGCTAGAGAAGAGCCTCAACGTATCTCTATCTTAAACAACTCTAATAGCTGGGATTATTCTCACTCGTGTACTCTTTATAGATGCAAATAACTTCTTCAATGTTTTGTTAAGCTTATTACTGTTTTATCACTGGTGACATTTTAGACGTGATATTCGTAGCCTTTCCGAAGGGTTACAGTCCCTGAGGAATGTCTATCACGAAATAAAATTCTGCATTTAGAAAGTTCTTCTCTCTGAATAGAAGTGGAGTGAACATAAACAGTCTTTCACTGAGGAAGAGAGAAAGTAGGGTTGGAAGACAAGATCGAAGGGAGTTCACTTCTGATTTGGTGAGAAAGACAGGACGACGATGTTTACTCGTGTCTCTTTACTGCTGTCAGTCTTTCTGCAGAGTTGACTCGATGTCTCGTTTATATCGCTTCGTGTAAGTTCCAGAAGCCTATATGTATTTATTGGCAGGACGTGATTTTATTGGACATTGTTCATTTTTATTAATTTGAATATTTGATATACCTTTGAAACTGGGCAGCTGCGTGGAGTCTTTGCGTGGTGTGTTTATTTTTGTTAGTTGATCTTTTGATTTGAAACAGTTAATTCCACAAAGTCTACAAAGGTAAAGTATGGATCTAATGCTAATGATCTTAAACAGAAAAACAAAATCATCTTCCAAGTGTTCCAAGGAACAGGACTCTAGGTAAACCTTCCCAGAATCTATGATCGAGAGATGGAATGAATGCAGTGATGGCGTGTACCTTGACTTAATCATAAGCATTCAGTATGTGGATTTAATAAATACCAAACGCTTGGGTATATGGATCTATTTAAACTACTTTAGTATAGGAGAGAATGAAAATGAACATAGAATAGGCTTTGTTAGGGGTAGTTTCGCCTAACAACGCAAATTACTGTAAAACATCAACCTGAGAACTCGAGTCACGTCCTTACATAGCCGCATCAGATCGAAATCTTATATGAATGCCATTCATAGCGCCAGACGCTTTCAGGAATATCTTATCTAAATTGCCAGCTGTATACAACCTCTTTCGAAGATCAATGATTAAAAATAGCTTTTAGTGAGTGAAACCTGTGAGTTTTGACGAAGACCGCCCATCTTTGAAGATTGTGGAATGGCGCTGCAGAATCACAAGCAAAGAACTGTATCAAATAACAGTAACTATATCTGTTGAGGACTTTCAACAGCTGCAACTAATAAAATGGATATAACATGTAAAAATGTATGAAAAAATAATGATATAATCAATTATGGTAGGCATAGCTTTGCCACAGCATCAATAATAACGGTCTAAGCTTAATTGGCTTATGATAAAGCTATTCACTCATTTGATCCAAAACCAAAATATTAACCTGAAAATTTGAGTCATGTTCTTAAATAACCTCGTCAAAGACTCTCATTTGGATGTCATACATAGCATCAAACTCATTTAGAAATATCTAAACTGTCAGTTGTATACTACCGCTTTCTCAGATTGCAAAAGGCTTCGAGCAAATGAACCAGGTAGGTTTTGGAAAGGACAAAGGCATCACTTGAGGAATTACAAGAACCGCAACAACTAAAATGGATAGCACGTGTAACTTGAAGTGTAAATAATTATATAATCCATTTGATTATATATTTATATATTTATATAATCTTGACTTTCCACACTACTTGAAACACAGGTTTTGGAAGGTGGCGAGTGTGTGGATTTTGTCTAGAGGCATATCAACACCTCTATGGGTTATTTAATTCCAAAATCTAAATATTTTGAAAACAATTTTATGGCCTTAACTAAATATATTTTGAACACAATTTTTATGTCTTCAAATATAGATAAAATGTATTGTTGGTCATTTTTCTTAAATATGTATTGTTGGTAAATTTACTATAAATGTGTATTGCAGATTGGTTGATTTTGTTTAGTGGCACATCAACACCTGTATGGGTTCTTTAATGCCGAAACCTAAATATTTTGAACACAATTTTATGGCTTCAAATATGGATAAAATGTATTGTTGATTATTTTTCTTAAATATGTATTGTTGGTAAATTTACTATATATATGTATTGTAGGTTGGTTGATTCTGTCTAGCGGCATATCAACACCTCTACGGGTCATTTAATGCCTAATTCTAAATATTTTGAACACAATCTTATGTCTTCAACTAAATGTATCTTGAACGCAACTACAGATAAAATGTATTATTGATCATTATTTGTTATAAAATATATTCGTGATAATTTTACTATAAGGATGGATTGTTGGCAATTTTAATACAAATATCGATTTTTGGCAATATATATATATATATATATATATATATATATATATATATATATATATATATATAAAGGTATTGCTTGTATTTTGTCATAAAATTCTATTTTTATACTTTCATAGAATTTTATTATTGTTAGGGGATTCACTATGTGCCTATAGCTGGGACCCTAACAGATGCTACCACCCCGGGTCAGGGTGAAACTGGAAACAACAGTAATTAAGACGTACTCCCATACTCCTCAAAACCTCTAATCTCCCAAACAGTGACCTTGCTGCCGGATGTAGTTCATCATCGTACCCAGTACGAGGTTCGTAAGTAATCGTCCATTAAATACAAAAAAGAGCAATAACAGCTACTGCAATTGAGGAACCTATTTTCCTGAAAATTATTTCAATAGAAAGATTTTATAAATTTCAACCGACAGCTAAACTTTCGCACAACGAATGAGGAATGTTTCCTTATAAGGAAACGGTTAACATCACACTTAGGATTAATATCAATGGAGAACCAGGATAGTTTTTTTTTTATTGTTTGAGAATCTGTATATCAAGCTACTACTGTTTACGAATCAAAGGTACGTTGAATCAAACTATCCTTGTTCTCCTGGGCTATCACAAGCAGCTTCAAAGTGTACTCGAGACACCACTAAAGAGAACGGCTAAGGTTTTTATTTAGGACCTCTCTTTTAATTTCCTTCTTTTATTTCCTTCCGAAGAGGGAATCAATTTCAGGCGGAGCCTATCAAAACACTAAAACAGGAAAACGTGTGGCAAATTTCCATTCCAAGAGATATCTCATGTGATAAAGGTGATTTACAACTATTTCTTTCCTTGGCAAAGAAGCCACACCATGTTGAAATCCAAACTTTGTTGACACATCGTATTACAATTTTCCGCGAGTCCTGTATGTGGACACTCTTAATTGAAGTGAGGTTGTTTTTAATCACTCCATCCCCCAAAAAGGCGATAAAGCTATTTAGACACAACGGGTTACTGACTGCGAAAGAATCTGAAAAAGAAATACATATTAATCAGGGAAGAGGACAGTAAAAGAACAGGGATAAAGGAGACATAAGATAACGATTGACATTGCATTTAAATTTTTGAAGCTCAAATTTGACAGGAAAGCAAGAAGCCGGATGAGACTTCCATAAGCGAGAAGTGCGAGAAAAGATGCTGTTAGGATAGAACCGATGGTTACATCTCGACATTTCGAATGTCAAATGATGATACCTATCCGCCAATCTAGTACTGCGCGGTTGGAAAGCTAAAACCGTAAAAGAGTTCCAAAAGAGAGAAGCGCGAGAAAAAGATGCTAGCATAGAACTGATGGTTACATTGTTTGTTTTAAGTTAATTTTTTTTTAATCTATATCACCCCATGCAAGAGAGTAAAGCCAATAAGACACTGGTTGCGGAAGAACAGAAACATTAATAATGAGCAGGAAGAGGAAAGTTTAATCAGAAGGGCAATAGATTGACATTGCATTCAAATTGTTGCAGATTAAAGTTGGTTGGAAATCATGGAGATTCCACAAGCAAGAAATGCAAGAGAAGAAACTGTTAACATAGAACTTACGGCTACATCTAACCAGGTCAACTGAAAATTGATGAGATCTCGACGCCAGTCGAGTACTGCGATTAAATTGTTTTTCTGTGTCTTTTCTATAAGACGCAGAATGGCAAGCGTATGGGAAAAGTGACTGAAGCCGAACCGCCAGATCATTCCGGCTTTTTAAGTTCAATGGTTAAAAATGGCTTTGAGCGAGTGAAGCCTGTATATGTTGACAAAAAACACCATTCTTCGAACCATAGAATTATTAAGGACTGTATCAACTGATAATATTGCTGATTCTTTGAATTTTGGTTTACTTTGTTTTGTTTTTTGTTTTTTTTTGTTTTTTTTTTTACGGCATATCAACCTCAATGGGTTATTTAATGCCGACATATAATTTTATTGCTGGTAATATTTTTTTCCAAAAATGTATTGCTGGTAATAATGTATTGCTGGTAATAATTATTTACAAAAATGTATTGCTGGTAATTTTCCTTCAAAAATATATTGCTGGTAATAATGTATTGCTGGTAATACGTTTTCCTCATAATTTATTACTGGTATTAAAACCTATTTTTACACTTTCATAATATTTTGATCCCAGTTTGGGGCTTAACTATTTGTTCATACCTGGGATCCTAACAGGTGCTACCACCCCGGGTCAAAGTGGACCTGGGAACGCCAGCAATTAAGAGGTGGTTCTACGCTCCTCAAAACCTCCTGATCAGAGGCCTTGCTGTTGGACGTAGTTTATCGTCTTACCCGGGACGCGGATGTAGTTTATCGTCATACCCATGACGGTGTTTGGATTTTATCAAGGTGCTCAAGATGTAACTACTCAGTTCCAAGTAATGAATTCAACTCGGTTTCTAAGATATAATTGAACTCACAATAGTATTAATACGATCAAAGTCAACTTGTTTATCGTTAACCTATTAAACTAACACCGAAAATTGCTACAAAGCCAGAACGTTAAGATAAAAGATCAATTCATATTCTTAAATAGCCTCGTCAGATAGAGACTTCCATATTGATGTAATGCAATCAGTTAAGAAGTAACAAAACTGTCAACTGTATACAACCTTTCAAATATCAATGGTTATGAAGCATTTTGAGCGAATGAAGACTGTGTATCTTGATAAACACCATCCTTCTTCAAGCCTTGTGGATTGACGCTAAAGAATTACTGTATCAAATAGCAGAAATCCCATCACTTGTGAACTTTCAACAGCAACAATGCCTAAAATGGATATCACATGAAACTCAAAGAGAAAATAATGATAAACTCATGAGGCTGACATAAAGCCCTATTTTCACTAAAGAAAACCCCATCACTACTAGAAAGTAGAAAATTTATTTTAAGTGAAAGATTTGATACATTTCAACCGACAGTAGAACTGGTTGCTCGGTCAAAGAATACCGAATGTTTCTTTATAGCTAATATTATGTTTACCATTATCACATGATGATATATTTGCGCAAAACTCTATCACGCCTAATGAATCATTATCATATGATGTCATTACAAAGACATATTAGCTTGGATCCCTATCCAGTCTAATGGAACATTACCATTACCACATGGTGCCGTGACAGAGTCATAGTGGCTCGGAACACAATCAAGCCAAATGAACCATTACCATTACCACATGATGCCGTGACAGTCATATTGGCTCGCATCTCTATGAAGCCAAATGAACCATTACCATTACCAGATGATGTCATGACAGATTCATACTACTTCAGATGCCTATTAAGCCTAATGAACCATTATATATTAAGAATTGATCTTGAAAGTAAATTATTTTTAAACGATGCTATAATTGTATTTATAAAACTGCGAAAGTTATTTAAATCGATTATTCTTGCCAAAAGTGAACGACTGATTCAAAAAAGCTTCCATCATAACAAATTTAGCATTGAAGAAAATTAAATTGAACAAACAAGAGGCTGTGCCAGTGGTTGTTTCGCCCAACACCGCAAAATCCTACAAAACATTAACCAGTAATCTCGAGTCTTTTTCTTAAATAGCCTCGTCAGATCTAGACTATCATGCGGATGTCAGGCATGACATCAAACACGTTCAGAAATATCTAAACTCTCAGCTATATACAACCGCCTTCTCAAATCAATGACTAAATATGGTTTCGAGCGAAGGAAGCCGGTACGCCTTCCTCTAACCTCCTGAGCTGGCACTACATAATGACAAAAAAAATGTTAACCTGTTAATAGAAACCATATCACTTGGAGATTTTCAACAAAAGCAACAACTAAAATTGATATCATATTTAACTCGAAGAGAAAATGTTATGGGATCTTACCCATAATAATAATACTGACTATTCCATACTTAATAAATACTGCGCCTCAGAAGTAGTCAAGGAGTCAGTCGTTCAACTTTTGAACGACTACGGGGTTGTACTCCTTCCCATTTGGCGGAGGAACCCGAAGGAGGATACGCCGAAGGGCGGAGTCTCCTTCGGGAGGTAAAACCATGGCCTTGAACCCATTTATACGGGTTCAAATGGGCTATTTTGGCCGCTTTTCAATGGCTCGGGGAATGCCCACGTTAAAAAGGCCTTGTGCCTACATGACACCCTCGTGGGGGTGGATGAATATCGTCAGTCGTTCAAGTTTTGAACCGACTACACGGTTGTCTCTCTTCCTACGGGCGGAGGAACCCGAAGGAGGATACGCCGAAGGGCGGAGTCTCCTTCGGGAGGGTCAAACTCGGCCCAGAACCCGTTTATACGGGTTAGGGGCAAGGCCACGGCCGAGCCTAACGGCTGGGAATTCCACGTTAAAAAAGGCCTTTGTGCCCATGACACCCTCGGGGGGGTGACTGAATATTGTCAGTCGTTCAAGTTTTGAACCGACTACACGGTTGTACTCTCTTCCTGAAGGAGGATACGCCGGGGCGGAACCCGAAGGGGAGGATCGGCCCTGAAACCCGTTTAAGGGCGGAGTATCCTCGGGAAGGGCGGCCCTGAACCCGTTGCGGGTTCAAATGGGTTCAATCTTTTGGCCGAGCCTAATGGCTCGGGAATTCGGGGAGGTTAAAACCCGTTTATACTTCACCGGGTTATTTTTACATGGCTGACACCACGTAAAAGGGTGACTGAATATCGTCAGTCGTTCACTTTCTGAGCGACTGCACGGTTCAACTCTCTTCCTACGGGCGGGAGGAACCGAAGGAGGCTACGCCGAAGGGCGGAGTCTCCTTCGGGAGGTAAATCGGCCCAGAACCCGTTTATACGGGTTCAAATTTCCTAATGGCTCGGGAAGCCCCACGTTAAAAAAGGCCTTCTTTCGACACCTCGTGGGGGGTGACTGAATATTGTCAGTCGCTCACTTTCTGAGCGACTGGTTCGTCTAACTTGTTCACGGAGGAACTCGAAGGAGGCTACGCCGAAGGGCGGAGTCTCCTTCGGGAGGTAAATGGCCCTGAACCCGTTTATACGGGTTCACCAAGAGCCGGAGCCTAATGGTCGGGAATGCCCACGTTAAAATTAGGCCTTTGTGACCATGACGCCCCGTGGGGGACGACTAAATATAGTCAGTCGTTCACTTTTGAACCGACTGCACGGTTAAACTCTTCCTACGGGCGGGAGGAACCCGAAGGGAGGCTGAAGGACACCTCGGGGGTGAGTGAATACGGGACGATTTCCTCACATGGCTCGGGACGTCACGTTAAAAAAGGCTTGTGCCACATGACACCCTCGTGGGGGTGAAAACTCTGCAGTCGTTCAATTTTGAACCGGAACAGGAACCCTACGGGCGAAGGAACCGAAGGGAGGATACGGCGAAGGGCGGAGTCTCCTTTTCGGGAGGTTAAACCGGCCCTCGGGAACCCGTTTTTATACGGGTTCAAATGGGCTATTTTTGGCCGAGCCTAATGGCTTGGGAATTGCCCACGTTAAAAGGCCTTGTGCCACATGACACCCTCGTGGGGGTGACTGAATATCGTCAGTCGTTCACCTCTGAACTGACTGCACGGTTAAACTCTCTTCCTACGGGGAGGGAGGAACCCGAAGGAGGCTACGCCGAAGGGCGGAGTCTCCCTTCGGGAGGTAAACCGGCCCTGAACCCGTTTTATACGGGTTCAAATGGGCTATTTTTTGGCCGAGCCTAATGGCTTGGGAATGCCCACGTTAAAAAAAGGCCTTGTGCCACATGACACCCTCGTGGGGGGTGACTGAATATCGTCAGTCGTTCAACTCTCGGGAACTGACGTTTGTACGGGTTAAAGCCTACGGCTCGGGAATGCCCACTTCCTACGGGGGTATCATCGTCGGACGAACCCGAAGGACTTCTTCCTACGCCGAAGGCTACGGGCGGAGTCTCCTTCGAGGAGGTAAATTCAGCCCTGAACCCGTTTATATGGGGTTCAAATGGGTTATTTTTTTGGCCCAGCCTAATGGCTCGGGAATGCCCACATTAAAAAGGCCTTGTGCCACATGACACCCTCGGGGGGTGACTGAATATCGTCAATCGTTCACTTTTTGAACCGACTGCTCGGTTTGAACTCTCTTCCTACGGTGGGGAGAAACCCGAAGGAGGCTACGCCGAAGGGCGGAGTCCTTCGGGGAGGTAAACCGGCCCAGAACCCATTTATACGGGTTCAAATTGGCTATTTTTGGCCGAGCCTAATGGCTCGGGAATGCCCACGTTAAAAAGGCCTTTGCCACATGACACCCTCGTGCGGGGGGTGATTGAATATCGTCCGTCGTTCACTTTTTGAACCGACTGCTCGGTTTGAACTCTCTTCCACGGGCGGAGAAACCTGAAGGAGGCTCCGCCGAAGGGCGGAGTCTCCTTCGGGAGGTAAAATGGCCCAGAACCCATTTATACGGGTTCAAACCATAAGCCGAGCCAAGCCTAATGGCTTGGGAATGCCCACGTTAAAAAGGCCTTGTGCCACATGACACCTCGTGGGGGGGTGACTGAATATCGTCAGTCGTTCAAGTCTGAACCGACTGTTCGGTTAAACTCTTCCTACGGGCGGAGGAACCCGAAGGAGGCTACGCCGAAGGGCGGAGTCTCCTTCGGGAGGTAAAACCGGCCCTGAACCCGTTTATACGGGTTCAAATGGGTTGAGTTTTTTGGCCGAGCCTAATGGCTCGGGAATGCCCACGTTAAAAAAGGCCTTTGTGCCATGACACCCTCGTGGGGGGGTGACTGAATATCGTCAGTAGTTCAAGTCGAGTCAGAGTCAAGAGTCGAGTCAGAGGCAGTCTGAAACAGAGTCGCGTTCAGACAATTACTACAAGACATTGGAATAGTGATACTGGTCGAGACTACATTGTTCTCTCTACTAAACCTGATTGTTCGTACTAACACTTTCTACTTCTCTGTATATATACCTGTTTGTAATATATCTGTGTTATTCCATACCTGTGTTCGAGTTCTTCTTTATTAGTTCTACCTTGGACTATCAGCGTGGTACAAGTAACCGGACCATAACAGAAAATAATCAGATAATGAAGATGTTGACATTCCACACAGCTTCAAACAAAATGTTAGGAAGGAAAATCCTATCTGTTATGGGACCGTACCCATAATAACATAATGGACTATTCCATACGTAATAAATACTGCGCCTCAAGAGGAAGCAGGGAGTTCAGTCCGAAGTCGGGCGACCGGCTGATCGGTTGAACTCTCTGGCTTCAGGCGGCGAGGAACCCGAACGAGGCTACGCCGAAGGGCGGAGTCTCTTTCGGGGAGGTAAAATGACCCTGAACCCGTTTATACGTGTTCAAAGGGCATATTTTTCGCTGAGCCCACGGGCTCGAAGATCCCACGTTAAACCGGCCTTGTGCCACATGATGCCCTCGTGGGGGGTGACTAAATACCGTTCAGTCTGAAGTCTGTCAGTCAGAACTAGTCAGTCAGTCGAGTCAGAGGCAGTCCGAAACAGAGTCGCGTTCAGACAATTATGACTAAACCTGATTGTTCGTACTAACACTTTCTACTTCTCTGCATATATTCCTGTTTGTAATATATCTGTGTTATTCCATATACGTGTTCGAGTTCTTCTTTATTGGTTCTACCTTGGACTATCACCGTGGTACAAGGAACCGGACCATAACACTATCAATACTGGAAAGAAGTTTGACGTCAACAGAACTTGTGAAACCTATTTTCTTGAAAAATTGTATTAATAGAAAGATTTTATAAGTTTCAACCGACGGTATTACTGCTCGGTTAGTGAATCTCGAATGTTTCCTTATAAGAAAACAGCTAATATTACCATTACCATTTCGAACCTGCAAGTAAAATTACTTTTCTACAGTTGTAATTGTCCTTCTCCTTTAAGTCTTCGTAAACAAGTCGCGTGTTCTTTTTGTTCTCTTACTGTAAACACTCGTTGTGTTTTTGGCAGTCCTAAGGAAATCGATGAAAGCGTATCAAATCGTATTTTTATGACACAACCTTGTCGAGAGACTTCGAAGTGGTCAGACGAAGAGGACAAATAGCCAATTCTTTGAGGGCAGGGATAGGATTAGTAGGGATAGGGGTGACAAAGAAACAAAGCGAACACATATTGGGAGGGAGATTGTTTGTGATGGAGAAATGAGCTATGTGAGAGAAAAGGAAATAAAAGAGAGAGAAAGAATGAGAGAGATGAGCTGAAAGAGGGAGTATAAGGGTAAGTGAAGAAACAATGGGAGGGGTAATAGGTGTGTGTATGGACATGAAAGAGAAGAATGTGGAAAGTGAGTTAGAGGAAGAAAGAGAGAGAAGGTGAAAGTATACAGATTAGTGAAGAAAGACTGGGAAGGGTAATAGGTGTGTGTATAAACATGAAGGAGATGGTCGAGGGAGAATGAAAGAAAAGGAAATAAGAGAGAGGGAAAGATTGAGAGAGCTAAGCTGAAAGAGGGAGTATAAAGATAAGTGAAGAAAGAATGGGAGGTGGTGTATAAACATGAAAGAACAGGGCGGAGGGTGAGTGAGAGAAAGTAAGATAGAGAATCTGAAAGAGGGGTATAAAGATATGTGAAGAAAGAACGGGAGGGACAATAGCTATGTGTATAAACAAGAAAGAGATGAACGGGGAGAGTGAGTGACAGGGAGAAAGAGAGAGTAAAGCTGAAAGAAGAGATATAAGGATAAATGAAGAAAGAATGGGAAGGAGTAATAGGTGTTTGTATAAACTTGAAAGAGAAGGACGGGAGAAGAGGAAGTTAGAAGAAGAAAGAGAGGGAGAAGCCGAACGAGGTGGTATCAGGAAAAGTGAAGAAAGAATGAGAGGGGTAATAGGTGTGTATACAAACATGAAAGTGAGGGACGGAGGAGAGAAAGGAGAGGAAAGAGGAAGAAAAAGGAGAAAGAAGAGAAAAGAAGAAATTTGATTGGAAGAAAAAGATTTGTGAAAGAAGAAGAAATGGGAAGGGGAAATATTTATGTGTAAAGGAAAAGAGGAAAGAACGTGGAAATAGAGAGAAAGAAATTGGGGGATATTTAAAAGGTGAAAGAAGAGGAAAGAGAAAAATGAATCAAGAGCGGAATTGTGAAAGAGGAGAAATAAGAGGAAAAGAAGGAGAGTGAAAAGAAGAAATGTAGGAAAGAAAGGAAGGATGCGGAAGAAGGAAAAGAAAGAAAAAGGAAGAAAAAAAGAAATTAAGAGGAACAGAAGATGGAGAGAAAAGAAAAAAAGAGGAAATAGGGAAGAAAAGAAGGAAGAAAAGTGGAAGAAAAGGAAGAAATAAAAGAGAAAGTTGAGAGGAAGAAAAGAAGAAATGGAGGAAATGAGAAGAAGAAAAAAGAAGAAAAGAAAGAAAAAGGAATAAAAGAGCAAAGAAAAGAATTTAAAAGAGGAAACTGAGAAAAAGAAGAAATAAAAGAGGAAAGTTGAGAAGGGAAGAAAAGAAGAAAAAAAAGAAAAAAGAGGGAAGAAAAAAGAAATAAAAGAGGAAAGTGGGAAGGGAAAAAAGAAATAAAAGAGGAAAGTTGAGAGGGAAGAAAAAGAAAAATAAAAGAGAAAAAGGAAGGAAAAAAGAAAATAAAAGAGGAATTGGAGAGGGAAGAAAAAGAAGAATAAAAGAGGAAAAGGAGGGAAGAAAAAGAAGAAATAAAAGAGGAAATGAGAAAGAAAAGAAGAAATAAAAGAGGAAAGTTGAGAAGGAAGAAAAGAAGAAATAAAAGAGGAAAGTTGAGAAGGAAGAAAAGAAGAAATAAAAGAGGAAAGGGAAGGAAGAAAAGAAGAAATAAAAGAGGAAAGTTGAGAAGGAAGAAAAGAAGAAATAAAAGAGGAAAGTTGAGAAGGGAAGAAAAAGAAGAAAGAAAAGGAAGAAAAAAGAAGAAAAAAAAGAGGAAAGTTGAGAGGAAGGAAAAAGAAAAAAAAGAAATGAGAGGAAGAAAAAAGAAGAAATAAAAAAGGAAAGAGAAGAAAAAAGTAAATGAGAAAGTTGAGAAGGAAGAAAAAGAAGAAATAAAAGAGGAAAGTTGAGAGGGAAGAAAAAGAAGAAATAAAAAGAGGAAAGGAGAAGGAAGAAAAGAAGAAAAAAAAAAGGAAAGAGGAAAGGAAGAAAAAGAAGAAATAAAAGGATAAAAAAGAAAAAAAGAAGAAATAAAAGGAAAAAGGAAGAAAAGAAATAAAAAAGAGGAAAAGAGGGAAGAAAAGAAGAAATAAAAGAGGAAAGGAAGGGAAAAAAGAAGAAATAAAAGAGGAAAGTTGAGAGGGAAGAAAGAAGAAAAAGAGGAAAGTTGAGAAAAAAAAGAAGAAATAAAAGAGGAAAGTTGAGAAGGAAGAAAAGAAGAAATAAAAGAGGAAAGTTGAGAAGGAAGAAAAAGAAGAAATAAAAAAAGAGGAAAGTTGAGAGGGAAGAAAAGAAGAAATAAAAGAGGAAAGAATGAGAAGGAAGAAAAAGAAGAAATAAAAGAGGAAAGTTGAGAAGGAAGAAAAAGAAGAAAAAAAGAGGAAAAGTTGAGGGGGAAGAAAAGAAAAAAAGGAAAGTTGAGAAGGAAGAAAAGAAGAAATAAAAAGGAAATGAAGAGAGGGAAGAAAAAAAAGAAATAAAAGAGGAAAGGAAGAAAAAGAAGAAATAAAAAGGAAATTTGAAGGGAAGAAAAAGAAGAAATAAAAGAGGAAAGTTGAGAAGGAAGAAAAGAAGAAATAAAAAGAGGAAAAGTTGAGAAGGAAGAAAAAGAAGAAATAAAAGAGGAAAGTTGAAGGAAGAAAAGAAGAAATAAAAAGAAAATGAGAGAAAAGAAAGAAGAAATAAAAAGAAAAAAGAGAAGAAAAAAGAAATGAAAGAAGGAAGAAAAAGAAGAACAAAAAGAGGAAAGTTGAGAAGGAAGAAAAGAAGAAATAAAAAGAGGAAAGGAGAGAAGAAAAGAAGAAATAAAAGAGAAAGTTGAAAGGAAGAAAAGGAAAAAAAAGGAAAAGGAAAAGAAAAAAGAAGAAATAAAAGAGGAAAGTTGAGAAGGAAGAAAAGAAGAAATAAAAGAGGAAAGTTGAGAAGGAAGAAAAGAAGAAATAAAAAAAAGTTGAGAGGAAAAAAAAAAGAAGAAATAAAAGAGGCTCTTGAGAAGGAAGAAAAAGAAGAAATAAAAGAGGAAAGTTGAGAAGGAAAAAAGAAGAAATAAAAAGAGGAAAGTTGAGAAGGAAGAAAAAGAAGAAATAAAAAGGAAAGCTGAGAAAAAGAAAAAAAGAAGAAAAAGAGAAAAAGTTGGAAGAAAAAAGAAGAAATAAAAGAGGAAAGTTGAGAAGGAAGAAAAGAAGAAATAAAAGAGGAAAAGAGAGGGGAAGAAAAAGAAGAAAAAAAAGAGGAAAAGTTGAAAGGAAGAAAAGAAGAAATAAAGAGGAAAGTTGAGAGGGAAAAAAAGAAAAAATAAAAAAAAAGTTGAAGAAAAAAAAGAAGAAAAAAGAAAGCTGAGAAGGAAGAAAAGAAAAAAGAGGAAAGTTGAGAAGGAAGAAAAGAAGAAATAAAAGAGGAAAGTTGAGAAGGGGAAGAAAAAAAGAAAAAAAAGGAGGAAGGGAAGAAAAGAAGAAATAAAAGAGGAAAGAAAGAAGGAAGAAAAAGAAGAAAAAAAAAAAGTTGAAGAAAGAAAAAAGGAAAAGAGAAATAAGAAAAGAAGTTTTAAAAGAAAAGAAGGGAAGAAAAAAAAAAAATTTTTTGAAGGGAAGAAAAAAGAAATAAAAGAGGAAAAAGAAGGAAGAAAAAGAAAAAATAAAAGAGGAAAGAAGGAAGAAAAGAAGAAATAAAAGAGGAAAGTTGAGAAAAGAAAAGAAGAAAAAAAGAGGAAAGTTGAAGGAAGAAAAAGAAGAAGAAAAAGAGGAAAGAGGGAAAAAAAAGAAAAAAAAAAGAGGAAAGTTGAGAAGGAAGAAAAGAAGAAAGAAAAAGGAAAGTTTGAGAAGGAAAAAAAGAAGAAAAAAAGAGGAAAGTTGAGAAGGAAGAAAAAGAAGAAATAAAAAGAAAGTTTGAGAAGGAAGAAAAGAAGAAATAAAAGAGGAAAGTTGAGAGGGAAGAAAAGAAGAAATAAAAGAGGAAAGAGAAAAGAAAAAAAGAAATAAAAAGGAAAAAGGAAGAAAGAAGAAGAAAAAAAGGAAAAAGAAGAAAAAAAAAATAAAAAGGAAAAGAGAAGAAGAAAAAGAAGAAAATAAAAGAGGAAAAGTTGAGAAAGAAGAAAAAAGAAATAAAAAAAGGAAAGTTGAGAAGGAAGAAAAGAAGAAAAAAAGAGGAAAATTGAGAGGAAGAAAGAAGAAAAAGAAGGAAAAAAAAGAGGAAAGTTGAGAGGGAAGAAAAGAAGAAAAAAAGAGGAAAAGTTGAGAAAGAAGAAAAGAAGAAAAAAAAAAAGAAAGTTGAAAAGGAAGAAAAAAAAGAAGAAATAAAAGAGGAAAGTTGAGAAGGAAAAAAAGAAGAAATAAAAGAGGAAAAGTTGAGAGGGAGAAAAGAAGAAAAAAGAGGAAAGGAAAGGAAGAAAAGGAAGAAAAAAGAAAAAAGAAAGGAAGAAAAAGAAGAAATAAAAAGAGAAAAGAAGAAAAAGAAGAAAAGAAGAAAAAAAAGAAAAAAAAAAGAGAGGGAAGAAAAAAGAAATAAAAAAGGAAAAAAGGAAGAAAAAGAAAAAATAAAAAGAGGAAAAATGGAAGAAAAAAGAAAAAAAGAAAAAAAAAGAAGAAAAAAAGAAAGAAAAAAAGAAATAAAAGAGGAGAGAAGAAAAGAAGAAATAAAAGAGGAAAAGAGAGGGAAAAAAAGATATAAAAAAAAAAAGAGAAGAAAGAAAAAGAAATAAAAGAGGAAATTGAGAAAGAAAAAGAAGAAATAAAAAAGAAAGGAGAAGGAAGAAAAGAAAAGGAAAAGAAAAGAAAAAAGGAAAGAGAAAAAAAAGAAGAAAAAAGAAAAAGGAAAAAGGAAAGTTGAGAAAAGAAAGAAGAAATAAAAAAGAGAAAGTTGAGAAGGAAGAAAAAGAAGAAATAAAAAGGAAAGTTGAGAGAAAAGAAAAGAAGAAATAAAA
Source organism: Acanthosepion pharaonis (assembly GCA_903632075.3). Lineage (NCBI taxonomy): Eukaryota > Metazoa > Mollusca > Cephalopoda > Sepiida > Sepiidae > Acanthosepion > Acanthosepion pharaonis. The sequence goes on from CAHIKZ030000302.1 coordinate 1,289,167, forward strand.
AAGAGGAAAGTTGAGAAGGAAAAAAAGAAGAAATAAAAGAGGAAAAAGGAAGAAAAAGAAGAAATAAAAGAGGAAAAGTTGAGAAAAAGAAGAAAAAAAGAGGAAAAGAAGGAGAAAAAAAAGAAAAAAAGGAAAGTTGAGAAGGAAGAAAAGAAAAAAAAAGAGGAAAGTTGAGAAGAAAAGAAGAAATAAAAAAGGAAAGTTGAGAAGGAAGAAAAGAAGAAATAAAAGAGGAAAGGAAAAAGGAAAAAAAGAAGAAAAAAAAGAAAGAAAAGGAAGAAAAAGAAGAAATAAGAAAAAAAGAAAAAAAAAAGAAGAAAAGAAAAAAGAAAAAGAAGGAAGAAAAGAAAAAGAGGAAAGAGAAGGAAGAAAAAAAACAAAAATAAAAGAGAAAAGAAGAAAGGGAAGAAAAGAGGAAATAAAAGAGGAAAAAAGGAAGAAAAAGAATAAAATAAAAGAGGAAAGTTGGAGGAGGGAAGAAGAAAAAAAAAAAAGAAAGAAAAAAAAAAAGAAAAAAAAGGAAAGTTGAAAGGGAAGCAAAAAGAAGAAAAAAAAGAAAAATGAGAAGGAAAAAAGAAGAAATAAAAAGAGGAAAGTTGAAGAAGAAAAGAAGACGAAAAAGAGGAAAGTTGAGAGGAAAAAATAAAAAAGAGGAAAAGAAGGAAGAAAAAGAAGAAAGAAAAAGAAAGGAAGGAAAAAAAGAAGAAATGAGAAAAAAAAGAAGAAATAAGAGGAAAGAAAAGAAAAGAAGAAAAAAAGAGGAAAGTTGAGAAGGAAGAAAAGAAGAAAAAAGAAGGAAAAAAGAGAAGGAAGAAAAGAAGAAATAAAAAGAGGAAAGTTGAGAAGGAAAAAAAGAAGAAATAAAAAGGAAAGTTGAGAGGAAAAAAAAGAAGAAATAAAGAGGAAAAAAGAGAAGGAAGAAAAGAAGAAATAAAAAGGAAAAGAAGAGGGAAGAAAAGAAGAAAAAAAGAGGAAAGTTGAGGGGGAAAAAAAGAAGAAATAAAAGAGGAAAAAAGAGGAAAGAAGAAAGGAAAAAAGAAGAAATAAAAAGAGGAAAGTTGAGATGGGGAAGAAAAAGAAGAAAAAAAAAAGAAATAAAAAAGAAGAAAAAAAAGAAAAAATAAAAGATAAAAGTTGAGAAGGAAAAAAAAAGAAGAAATAAAAGAGGAAAAGAAAGAAAAAGAAGAAATAAAAGAGAAAAGAGAGGGAAGAAAAAAAGAAAGAAAAGAGGAAAGGATGGGAAGAAAAAGAAGAAATAAAAAAGGAAAGTTGAGAAGGAAGAAAAGAAGAAATAAAAGAGGAAAGTTGAGAAAAGAAAAAAGAAGAAATAAAAGAGGAAAGTTGAGAAGAAAAGAAAAGAAGAAAAAAAAGAGGAAAGGTGGAGAAGGAAAAAAAGAAGAAATAAAAGAGGAAAGGAAAAGGAAGAAAAAGAAGAAGAAAAAGAAAAGTTTTGAGAAAGAAAAAGAAAAAAAAAGAAAGAAATAGAAAAGAAGAAAAAGTTGGAAAGGAAAAAAAAGAAGAAATGAAAAAGAAAGAAAAGAGAAAGGAAAAAAAGAAGAAAAAAAGAGGAAAGTTGAGAGGGAAGAAAAAAAGAAAAGAAAAGAGGAAAGAAGAAAAAAGAAGAAAAGAAGACGGTTAAAAAGGAAAGAAGAAATAAAAAAGAAAAGAAAAGAAAAGAAAAAAAAAAAAAGAAAAGAGAAAGAAGGAAAAAAGAAGAAATAAAAGAGGAAGGTTGAGAAGAAAGAAAAAAAGAAGAAAAAAAGAGGAAAGTTGAGAAGGAAAAAAAAGAAGAATGGAAAAGAGGAAAAGTTGAAAAGAAGAAAAAGAAGAAAGAAAAAAAGGAAAGTTGAGAGGGAAGAAAAGAAGAAATAAAAAGGAAAAGAGAAGGGAAGAAAAAGAAGAAAATAAAAAGGAAAGTTGAAAAAGAAAAAAAAGAAATAAAAAAAAAAGGGAAATAAAAAGAAGAAATAAAAGAAGGAAAGTTGAAAAGGAAGAAAAAAGAAAAAAAGAAAAAAAGTTGAGAAGGAAGAAAAGAAGAAATAAAAAGGAAAAGTTGAAAGGAAAAAAGAAGAAAAAAAGAGGAAAGTTGAGAAGGAAAAAAAGAAGAAAAAAAAGAAAAAGGAAAGAAAAGAAGAAAAAAAAAAAGAAGAAATAAAAGAAGGAAAAGAGAAAAAAAAAAGAAAGAAGGGAAAAAAGGAAAGTTGAGAAGGAAGAAAAAGAAGAAATAAAAGAGGAAAGAAAGAGGAAAGAAAGAAGAAAAAAGAATGAAAAGAAGGAAGAAAGAAGAAATAAAAGAGGAAAGTTGAAGGAAAGAAAAGAAGAAAGAAAAAGAGAAAAAAGAAAGAAAAGAAAGGAAGGAAAAGAAAAAGGAAATTTGAAAAGAAAAAAAAAGAAGAAGAAAAGAGGAAAGAAGAAAAGAAAATTTGAGAAGGAAAGAGGAAATAAAAAAAAAAGAATGAAAAGAAAGAAATAAAAAGAGAAAAATGGAAAAGAAAAGAAGAAATAAAAAGAAGGAAAGTTGAAAGGAAGAAAAGAAGAAATAAAAGGAAAGAGAAGGAAGAAAAGAAGAAAAAGGAAAAGAAAGAAAAAAAGAAAAAAAGGAAAAAAGGAAGAAAAAGAAAAATAAAAGAAAAAAAGAAGGAAGAAAAGAAGAAATAAGAAAAAGTTGGAAACCAAAAGAAGAAAAAAAAAGAGGAAAGAGAAGGAAGAAAAGAAAAATAAAAAAGGAAAGTTGAAAGGAAGAAAGAAAAAAGAAAGAAGGAAAAAAAAAAGAAAAAAGGATGGAAAAAAAAAAAAAAAAAAGGAAAAACTGAGAAGGAAAAAAAGAAGAAAAAAAGAAGAGGAAAGTTGAGAGGAAGAAAAGAAGAAAGAAAAAAAGGAAAAGAAAAGAAGAAAAGAAAAAAGAAAAATGAGAAAAGAAGAAAGAAAAGAAAGAAGAATCTTAAAAAAGAAGAAAAAAAAGGAAAAGAAGGAAAAGAAAGAAAAAAAAAAGATAAATGAAAGAAGGAAGAAAAGAAGAAATAAAAAGAAGTTGAAAGAAGAAAAAAAGAAGAAATAAAAGAAGGAAAGTTGAAGAAGGAAGAAAAAGAAGAATGGAAAAGAGAAGAAAAAAGAGGAAAGGAGAAAGAAAAAAGAAGAAAAAAAAGAGGAAAAAGGGAAAAAAAAGAAGAAATAAAAGAGGAAAGAGAAGGAAGAAAAGAAGAAAAAAAAGAGGAAAGAGAAGGAAAGAAAAGAAGAAAAAAAAAAAAAGGAAAGATGAAAAGGAAGAAAAGAAGAAATAAAAGAGGAAATTGAGAAGGAAAAAAAAAGAAATAAAAAGAAAGGAAAAGAAGAAAAGAAGAAAAAAAAGAAAAGATGAAAAAAAAGAAAAGAAGAATAAAAGAGGAAAGGATGAAGGAAGAAAAGAAGAAATAAAAGAGGAAAAGAAGGAAAAAAGAAGAAAGGAAAGAGGAAGGGAAAGGAAAAAAAGAAAAAAAAAGAGGAAGAGAAGAAAGAAAGAAGAAAGAAAAGGAAAAAAGGAAGAAAGAAAAAAAAAGGAAAGAGAGGGAAGAAAAGAAGAAAATAAAAAGGAAAGAGAGAAAAAAAAAGAAGAAATAAAGAAAGGAAAAGAAGGGAAAAAAGAAGAAATAAAAGAGGAAAGAAGAAGAAAAGAAAAATAAAAGAGGAAATAAAGGAAGAAAAGAAGAAAGAAGAAAGAAAAAAGAAAAGAAGAAATAAAAAGAAGGAGAGAAGGAAGAAAAGAAGAAAAAAAAGGAAAAAAAGGAAAAAAAGAAGAAGAAAAAGGAAAAGAGAAGAAAAAAGAAGAAATAAAAAAGGAAAGAGGAAGAAGAAAAAAGAAGAAATAAAAGAAAAAAAAAAAAAATTATGAGAAAGGAAAGAAAAGAAAAAAAAAAAAAAGGAGAAAAGATGAGAGGGAAGAAAAAGAAGAAATAAAAAAAATGAAAAAGAAAAAGAAGGAAATTTGAAAAAAAGAAGAAATAAAAGAGAAAAAAAGAGAAGGAAGAAAAAGAAGAAATAAAAGAGGAAAGAGAAGGGAAGAAAAAGAAGAAATAAAAGAGGAAAGTTGAGAAGGAAAAAAAGAAAAAAAAGAAAAAAGGAAGAAAAGAAGAAATAAAAAAGGAAAGAAGAAAAAAGAAAAAGAAGAAAAAAAAAGAAAAAAAGAAAGAAAAAAAAGAAGAAATAAAAGAGAAAAGTTGAGAAGGAAGAAAAAGAAGAAAAGGAAGAGAAAGAAAAATGAAGAAATGAAGAGAAAGAAGAAAGAAGAAAAAGAAGAAAGAGGAAAGAGAAAAGAAAAAGAAGAAGAAAAAGAGAAAGAGGAAAAAAAAGAAGAAAAAAAAGAAAGAGAAGAAGAAAAGGGAAGAAAAGAAGAAATAAAAAAGGAAAAGAAGGAAGAAAAAGAAGAAATAAAAGAAAAAAAGAGAGGAAAAAAAAGAAGAAATAAAAGAAGGAAAGGAAGAGAAGGAAGAAAAAAAAGAAAGGAAAGAGGAAAAAGAAAAAAAGAAAAAAAGAAATAAAAGGAAGAAAATGGAAAGAGAAAAGAAAAGAAGAAAGAAAAGAAGGAAGTTGAGAAGGAATGGAAAAGAAGAAAGAAAGAAAAGATGAGAAAAGAAAAGAAGAAATAAAAGAAGAAAGGAAAAAGAAAAAGAAGAAAAAAAAGGAAAAAAGTTGAGAAAAAAGAAAAGAAAAAAAAAAAAAAAAAAAGGAAGAGAGAAGAAAAAAGAAAAAAAAGAGGAAAAAGAAAGGAAAAAGAAGAAATAAAAAAGGAAAAGGAAAGAAAAGAAAAAAGAAGAAAAAAAGAAAAAAGGAAAAGAAAAAGAAGAAATAAAAAAGGAAATTTGAGAAAAAAGAAAAGAAAGAAAAATAAAAGAAGAAAAGATGAAGGAAAAAAAGAAGAAAGAAAAGAAGGAAAAAAACTGAAGAAGGAAAGAAAAGAAGAAATAAAAAGAGGAAAGTTGAAAAAGGAAGAAAAGAAGAAATAAAAGAAGGATGGAGTTGAGAAGGAAGAAAAAGAAAGAAATAAAAGAAGGAAAGATGAAGGGAAGAAAAAGAAGAAAAAAAAGATTTGAGAAGAAAGAAAAAGAAATAAAAAGGAAAAGAAGAAAAAAAAAAGAAAAGATAAAAGAGGAAAGAGAAAAGAAGAAAAAAAGAAAAGGAAAGAAAGGAAGAAAAGAAGAAAAAAAGGAAAGAAAGAAGGAAGAAAAAGAATAAAAAAAAAGATGGAAAAAAAGAAATAAAAAGGAAAAAAAATGAAAAAAAAAAAGGAAAGTTGAGAAGGAAGAAAAGAAGAAGAAAAAAGAGGAAAGTTGAGAAGGAAGAAAAGAAGAAGAAAAAATAAAAGAAGAGAAAGGAAGAAAAAGAAGAAATAAAAAAGGAAAAGTTGAGAAGGAAGAAAAGAAGAAAGAAAAAGAGAAAAGAAAGAGGGAAGAAAAGAAGAAAAGAAAAAAGAAGAAAGAAAAGGAAAAGGAAAAAAAGAAGAAAAAAAAGGAAAAGGAAAAGGAAGAAAAGAAGAAAAAAAAGAGGAAAAAAAAGAAAGAAGAAAAGAAGAAAAAAAAGGAAAGTTGAAGGAAAGAAAAGAAGAAATAAAAGAAGAAAAAAGATGGAGAGGGAAGAAAAAGAAGAAATAAAAGAGGAAAAGTTGAAGAATAAAAAAAGAAAAAAGAAATAAAAGAAAAGAAAAGAAGAAAAAAGAATGAAAAGGAAGGAAAGAAAATAAAAGAGGAAAAGTTGAGAAGGGAGAAAAAAGAAAAAAAAGGAAAAGATGAGAAGGAAGAAAAAGAAGAAAAAAAGGAAAAGAAGAGATGAAAAAAAGAAAAGGAAAGAGAAGGAAGAAAGAAAGAAAAAAAAAGGAAAGATGAAGGAAGAAAAGAAGAAATAAAAAGGAAAGTTGAGGATGGAAAAAAGAAGAAATAAAAAGAAAAGAAGAAAAAAAAGAAGAAAGAAAAAGGAAAGAGAGGGAAGAAAAGAAGAAAAAAAGAAGGAAAGAAAACTGAAGAAAAGAAAGAAAAAAAAGAAGAAAGTAAAAAAAAAAGAAGAAGAAAAAGAGGAAAAGTGGAAAGGAAAAAAAAAAATAAAAGAGGAAAGAAAAGAAGGAAAAAAAAGAAGAAAAAAGAAAAGAAAGAAGAAATAAAAGAAGAAAAGAAGAAATGAAAAAAAGGAAAGAAAAAGGAAGAAAAAGAAGAAATAAAAGAGGAAAGAAAAGAAAGAAAAGAAGAAGAAAAAAGAGGAAAGGAAAGGAAAAAAGAAAAGAAATCAAAAGGAGGAAAGTTGAAAAAGGGAAAGAAAAGAAGAAATAAAAGAAATAAAAAAGAAAGAAAGAAAAGAAAAAAAAAAGAGGAAAGTTGAGAAGGATGAAAAGAAGAAATAAAAGAGGAAATTGAGAGAAGAAAAAAAGAAAAAAGATGAAGGAAAGAGAAGGAAGAAAAGAAGAAATAAAAAGGAAAGGAAGAATGGGAAAAAAGAAGAAATAAAAGAAGGAAATTGAGAAAGAAAGAAAAAAAAGAAATTGAGAAGGAAGGAAAAGAATTGAAGAAAAAGAAGAAAGGAAAGAAAAAATGAAAAGAAAAAAGAAGAAATAAAAAGGAATAAAAAGGAAAAAAAAGAAGAAATAAGAAAAGAAAAAAAGAAAAAAAGAAATAAAAAAGGAAAGATGAAGGAAAAAAAGAAGAAAAAAAGAGGAAAAGATGAAAAAAAGAAAAAAGAAAAAAAAAGGAAAAGAAGAAAGAAAAAGAAGAAAAAAGAGAAAGAAGGGAAGAAAAAGAAGAAATAAAAAGGAAAGAAGAGAGGGAAGAAAAAGAAGAAATAAAAGAATAAAAAAAAGAAGAAAAAAAGAAAAAAAAAGAGGAAAGGAGAAGGAAGAAAAGAAGAAAAAGGAAGGAAAACTGAAGAAAGAAAAAGAAAGAAGAAAAAAGAGGAAAGATGAAGGAAGAAAAGAAGAAATAAAAGAGGAAAGTTGAGAAGGAAGAAAAGAAGAAATAAAAAGGAAAGTTGAGAAGGAAGAAAAGAAGAAATAAAAGAGGAAAGTTGAAGGGAAGAAAAGAAGAAATAAAAGGAAAGGAAAGAAAAGAAGAAAAGAAGAAAAAGGAAAGAAAAAAGGAAAGAGAGGGAAAAAAAAGAAAAAAAGAGAAATGAAGAAAAAAAGAAGAAATAAAAGGGAAATTTGAAGGAAAAAAGAAGAAATAAAAAGAGGAAAATTGAGAAGGAAAGAAAAAAGAAGAAAGAAAAAGAGGAAAGAAGGGAAGAAAAGAAGAAATAAAAGAAGGAAAAAAAAGAAAGGAAGAAAAAGAAGAAGGAAAAGAGGAAAAATGAAGAAAGAAAAAAGGACAAAATAAAAGAGGAAAAGGAAGAAGGAAAAGAAGAAATAAAAGAAAAAAGTTGAGAAGGAAGAAAAAGAAGAAATAAAAGAGGAAAGTTGAGAGGAAGAAAAGAAGAAATAAAAGAGGAAAGTTGAGAGGAAAGAAAAGAAGAAGAAAAAGAGGAAAGGAGAGGGAAGAAAAGAAGAAAAAAAAGGAAAAGTTGAAGAAAAGAAAAAAAAAGGAAAATAAAAAAGGAAAGATGAGAAGGAAGAAAAGAAGAAAAAAAGAGGAATGAAGAAGGAAGGAAAGAAGAAATAAAAGAGGAAAGAGAGGGAAGAAAAGAAGAAATAAAAGAGGAAAAGATGAGAGGGAAGAAAAGAAGAAATAAAAGATGGAAAGCTGAGAGGAAGAAAAGAAGAAATAAAAGAGAAAAAGAAAAGAAGGAAGAAAAAGAAGAAAAAAAAGGAAAAGATTGAAGGGAAGAAAAGAAGAAATAAAAGAGGAAAGGAGAAAGGAAGAAAAGAAAAAAAAAAGAGGAAAGTTGAAAGGGAAGAAAAGAAGAAAATAAAAGAGGAAAGTTGAGAGGAAGAAAAGAAGAAATAAAAAGGAAAGTTGAAGGCAAGAAAAGAAGAAAATTTTGGAAACTGTGAGAAAGGAAAAAAAAGAAGAAATAAAAGAGGAAAAGAGGGAAGAAAAGAAGAAATAAAAAGAGGAAAAGTTGAGAGGGAAAAAAGAAGAAATGAAAAAAAGAAAAAGAAGAAAAGAAGAAATAAAAGAAGGAAAGATGAGATAAAAGAAAAGAAGAAATAAAAAGGAAGTTGAGAGGAAGAAAAAGAAGAAAAAAAAGGAAAGTTGAAAAAAAAAAAAGAAGAAAAAAAAAGGAAAGGAGAAGGAAGAGAAAAGAAGAAAAATCTCTGAGAAGGAAGAAAAGAAGAAATAAAAGAGAAAAAAAGAGAAGAAAGAAAAGAAGAAAAAAAGGAGAAGAAAAAAAAAAGGAAGAAAAGAAATAAAAAGAGGAAAGGAGAGGGAAGAAAAGAAGAAAAAAGAGGAAAGTTGAGAAGGAAGAAAAAAGAAATAAAAGAGGAAAGTTGAGAAGGAAGAAAAGAAGAAATAAAAGAGGAAACTATGAGAGGGAAAAAAAGAAGAAATAAAGAGGAAAGTTGAGAGGGAAGAAAAAGAAGAAATAAAAGAGGAAAGTTGAGAAGGAAGAAAAGAAGAAATAAAAGAGGAAAGAGAGAAGGAAGAAAAAAGAAGAAATAAAAGAGGAAAGTTGAAGAGGAAGAAAAGAAGAAATAAAAGAGGAAAGTTGAGAAGGAAGAAAAGAAGAAATAAAAGAGGAATTGAGAGGGAAGAAAAGAAGAAATAAAAGAAAAAAGTTGAGAAGGAAGAAAAAGAAGAAATAAAAAAGGAAAGTTGAAAGGAAGAAATATAATAAAAAAAAGAAGAAATAAAAAGAGGAAAGAAGAGAAGGAAGAAAAAAGAAGAAAAAAAGAGGGGAAAAAGAGAAAAAGAAGAAATAAAAGAGGAAAGTTGAGATGGGGAAGAAAAAGAAAGGAAAAAAGAAAAAAAAGAAAAGAGGGAAAAAAGAAGAAATAAAAGAGGAAAGGAGAAGGAAGAAAAGAAGAAATAAAAGAGGAAAGAGAGGAAGAAAAGAAGAAATAAAAAGGAAAAAGACAAAAAAGAAGGAAGAAAAGAAGAAAAAAAAGAGGAAAAAGAAAGTTGAAAAGGAAAGAAAAGAAGAAATAAAAGAAGGAAATGAAAAGAGGGAAGAAAAGAAGAAATAAAAGAGGAAAAGAGGAAGAAAAGAAGAAATAAAAGAGGAAAGGAGAGGGAAAAAAGAAGAAAGAAAAAGGAAATTTGGAGAGGGAAGAAAAGAAGAAATAAAAGAGGAAAGTTGAGAAGGAAGAAAAGAAGAAATAAAAAGAGGAAAGTTGAGAAGGAAGAAAAAGAAGAAATAAAAGAGGAAAGTTGAGAAGGAAGAAAAAGAAGAAATAAAAGAGAAATTTGAGAAGGAAGAAAAGAAGAAAATAAAAGAGGAAAGTTGAGAGGAAGAAAAGAAGAAATAAAAGAGGAAAGAGAGAAGGAAGAAAAAAGAAAAATAAAAGAAAAAAGGAGAGAAAAAAAGAAGAAATAAAAGAGGAAATGAGAAGGAAGAAAAGAAGAAATAAAAGAGGAAAGAGAGAAAAAGAAAAAGAAGAAATAAAAGAAAATTTTGAGAGAGGAAGAAAAAGAAGAAATAAAAAGAGAAAATGAGAGAAGAAAAGAAAGAAAAAAAGAAGAAATAAAAGAGGAAAGTTGAAGGGAAGAAAAGAAGAAATAAAAGAGGAAAAAAAAGAAGGAAGAAAAAGAAGAAATAAAAGAGGAAAAGTTGAGAGGGAAGAAAAGAAGAAATAAAAGAGGAAAGTTGAGAAGGAAGAAAAGAAAAATAAAAGAGGAAAAAAAAAAGAAGAAATAAAAGAGAAAGAAAGGAAGAAAAGAAGAAATAAAAAGAAAAGAGGGAAAAAGAAGAGGAAAGAGAGGAAGAAAAAGAAGAAATAAAAGAGGAAAAAGAGAAGGAAAAAGAAGAAATAAAAGAAAAAAGGAAGAGAGGGAAGAAAAAAGAAAAAACAAAAAGAGGAAAGAAAAGAAAAAAAAGAAAAAAGAAAATGAGAGGGAAAAAAGAAGAAATAAAAGAGGAAAGTTGAAAAGGAAGAAAAAAGAAGAAAGTTGAAAAGAAAAAGAAAAATGAAAAAGAAGAGAAGGAAGAAAAAAAGAAATAAAAGAGGAAAGTTGAGAAAAGAAAAAGAAGAAATAAAAGAGGAAAGTTGAGAAGGAAGAAAAAGAAGAAAAAAAAGAGGAAAAGAGAAGGAAGAAAAGAAGAAATAAAAGAGGAAAAAGAGAAAGAAAGAAAAGAAGAAATAAAGAAAGGGAAAGTTGAGAAGGAAGAAAAAGAAAAATAAAAGAGGAAAGTTGAGAGGGGAAGAAAAAGAAGAAATAAAAGAGGAAAAGTTGAGAGAAGAAGAAAAGAAGAAAGAAAAGAAAAAAAAGTTGAAAGAGGAAGAAAAAGAAGAAATAAAAGAGGATGTTGAGAGGGAAAAAAGAAGAAATAAAAAAAGGAATAGTTGAGAGGAAGAAAAAAGAAAAAAAAAAAAGGAAAGTTGGAGAAGGAAGAAAAGAAGAAAAAAAAGGAAAAAATTGAAAAGGAAGAAAAAAAGAAATAAAGAGGAAAGTTGAGAAGGAAGAAAAAGAAGAAATAAAAAGGAAAAAGAGAGGAAGAAAAAAAGAAAAGAAAAAGAAGGAAAACGAGGAAAGGAAAGAAAAGAAGAAATAAAAGAGAAAGGAGAAAGGAAGAAAAAAGAAAAAAAAAGGAAAGAAAGAAGGGAAGAAAAGAAGAAATAAAAGAGGAAAAAATTGAGAGGGAAGAGAAGAAAAAAAAAGAAGAAATAAAAAAAAAAAAAAGAAGGAAGAAAAGAAGAAAAAAAGAGAAAGTTGAAAGGAAGAAAAAGAAGAAATAAAAGAGGAAAGTTGAGAAGGAAGAAAAAAGAAAAAAAAGGAAAGAGAAGGAAGAAAAGAAGAAATAAAAGAGGAAAGTTGGAGAAGGAAGAAAAGAAGAAATAAAAGAGGAAAATTGAGAAGGAAGAAAAGAAGAAATAAAAGAGGAAAAGTTGAGAGGGAAGAAAAGAAGAAATAAAAGAGGAAAGTTGAGAAGGAAGAAAAGAAGAAAAAAAGAGGAAAATTGAAAAGGAAGAAAAGAAGAAAAAGAGGAGGAAAAAAGGAAAGGAAGAAAAAGAAAAAGAAAGGAAAGGAAAGAAGAAAAAAGAAAAGAAAAATAAAAGAGGAAAGTTGAGAAAGAAAGAAGAAAAAAAGAGGAAAGAGAGGGAAGAAAAGAAGAAAAAAAGAGGAAAGTTGAGAGGAAAAAAAAGAAGAAATAAAAGAGGAAAGTTGAGAAGGAAGAAAAGAAGAAAGAAAAGAGGAAAGTTGAGAAGGAAGAAAAGAAGAAATAAAAGAGAAAAGTTGAGAAGGAAGAAAAGAAAAATAAAAGAGGAAAGTTGAGAGGGAAGAAAAGAAGAAATAAAAGAGGAAAGTTGAGAAAAGAAAAAGAAAGAAAAGAAAAGAGGAAAAAAGAAAAGGAAGAAAAGAAGAAATAAAAGAGGAAAAAGAGAGGAAAGAAAAGAAAAGAAATAAAAGGGGAAAAAAAAGAAGAAGAAAAGAAGAAATAAAAGAGGAAAGTTGAGAGGGAAGAAAAGAAGAAATAAAAAGAGGAAAGTTGAGAAGGAAGAAAAAAGAAGAAAAAAAGAGGAAATTTTGAGGAGGAAGAAAAGAAGAAATAAAAGAGGAAAGTTGAGAAGAAGAAAAGAAGAAATAAAAGAGGAAAGAGAGAAGGAAGAAAAGAAGAAAAATAAAAGAGGAAAAGTGAAGAGGAAGAAAAGAAGAAATAAAAGAGGAAAGTTGAGAGGGAAGAAAAAGAAGAAATAAAAAGAGGAAACATGAGAGGGAAGAAAAGAAGAAATAAAAGAAGGAAATTGGAGAGGGAAGAAAAAGAAGAAAAAAAAGAGGAAAGTTGAGAAGGGAAGAAAAGAAGAAATAAAAGAGGAAAGTTGAGAGGGAAAAAAGAAGAAATAAAAGAGGAAAGTTGAGAGAAAAGAAAAGAAGAAAGAGAAAATTGAGAGGAAGAAAAGGAAGAAAAGGAAAAGTTGAAAAGAAAAAGAAAATAAAAGAGAAAAGTTGAAAGGAAGAAAAGAAGAAATAAAAGAGGAAAAGAGAGGAAGAAAAAGAAGAAATAAAAGGAAAGTTGAGAAGGGAAGAAAAGAAGAAATAAAAGAGGAAAAGAGAGGGAAGAAAAGAGAAGAAATAAAAGAAAAAAGTTGAGGGGGAAGAAAAAAGAAGAAATAAAAGAGGAAAGAAGGAAGAAGGAAGAAAAAGAAGAAAAAAAAAAGAAAATAAAAGAGGGAAGAAAAAGAAGAAATAAAAGAGAAAGAGAAGAAAAAAGAAAAATAAAAGAGGAAAAGAAAGAGAAAAGAATAAAAAGAAAAGTTGAGAAGAAGAAAAAGAAAAAAAGTGGAAAGTTGAGAGAGAAGAAAAAGAAGAAATAAAAAGAGGAAAGAGAAGGAAGAAAAGAAGAAATGAAAAAGAGGAAAGTTGAGAAGGAAGAAAAAGAAGAAATAAAAGAGGAAAGTTGAGAAGGAAAAAAAAGAAGAAATAAAAGAGGAAAGTTGAAAAGAAAGAAAAGAAGAAGAAAAAGAGGAAAAAGAAAAAGAAATAAAAAAGAAAAGTTGAAGAGAAGAAAAGAAGAAATAAAAGAGGAAAGCTGAGAGGGAAGAAAAGAAGAAGAAAAAGAGGAAAAGAAGGAAGAAAAAGAAGAAAAAAAAGGAAAGTTGAGAGGGAAGAAAAGAAGAAATAAAAAGAAAGAAAAGAAAAAGAAAAGAAGAAATAAAAAGGAAAGAGAAGGAAAAAAAGAAAAGAAAAAGGAAAAAAGAAGGAAGAAAAGAAGAAAAAAAGAAGAAAGTTGAGAGGGAAGAAAAGAAGAAATAAAAGAGGAAAGTTGAGAGGAAAAAAAAAGAAAAAAAGAGGAAAGTTGAGAAGGAAGAAAAAGAAGAAAAAAAAAGAGAAAGTTGAAGGAAGAAAAAAGAAGAAATAAAAGAGAAAAAAAAGAGGAAGAAAAGAAGAAATAAAAGAGGAAAGTTGAGAGAGAAGAAAAGAAGAAATAAAAGAGGAAGTTGAGAAGGAAGAAAAAGAAGAAATAAAAGAGGAAATGAAAGGAAGAAAAGAAGAAATAAAAAAGAGGAAAAGAGAGGAAGAAAGAAGAATAAAAGAGGAAAGTTGAGAAGGAAGAAAAGAAGAAAAAAAAGAGGGAAAGTTGAGAAGGAAGAAAAAGAAGAAATAAAAGAAAAAAAGCTGAGAGGAAGAAAAGAAGAAAAAAAGAAAAAGTTGAGAGAAGAAAAGAAGAAATAAAAGAGGAAAAGTTGGAGAAGGAAAAAGAAGAAAGAAAAAAGAGGAAAGAAAAGAAGAAAAAAAAGAAAGGAAGAAAAAGAAGAAATAAAAGAGAAAAGTTGAGAAGGAAGAAAAGAAGAAATAAAAAGAGGAAAGAGAGAGGAAGAAAAGAAGAAATAAAAGGAAAAAGAGAGGAAAAAAGAAGAATAAAAAGAGAAAGAGAGGAAGAAAAGAAGAAAAAAAGAGGAAGAGAGAGGGAAGAAAAGAAGAAATAAAAAGAGGAAAGTTGAGAAGGAAAGAAAAAGAAGAAATAAAAGAGGAAAGTTGAGAAGGAAAAAAAGAAAAAAAAAGAGGAAAGTTGAGAAGGAAAGAAAAAGAAGAAATAAAGGAAGGAAAGTTGAGAGGGAAGAAAAAGAAGAAATAAAAGAGGAAAGTTGAGAGGGAAGAAAGAAGAAAAAAAAAGGAAAGTTGAGAAGAAAGAAAAGAAAAAAAAAAGAGGAAAGTTGAGAAGGAAGAAAAGAAGAAATAAAAGAGGAAAAAGTTGAGAGGGAAAAAGAAGAAATAAAAGAGGAAAGTTGAAGGGAAAAAAAGAAGAAAGAAAAAGGAAAAAAAGAAGGAAGAAAAAAAGAAATAAAAGAGAAAGAAAAAAGAAAAAAAAAAAAAAAGAAAAAAAAAAGAAAGAAAAAGAAAAGAAGAAAGGAAGAAAAGAAGAAATAAAAGAAAGGAAGAAAAAAAAAAAAGAAGAAATAAAAGAAAAGAAGAAAAAAAGAAAGAAAAAAAGTTGAGAGGAAAAAAAGAAGAAATAAAAGGAAAGTTGAAAGAAGAAAAAGAAGAAAAAAAAGAGGAAAGTTGAGAGGAAAGAAAAGAAAAAAAGAGGAAATTTGAGAAGGAAGAAAAGAAGAATAAAAAAGAGGAAAGTTGAGAAGGAAGAAAAGAAGAAAAAAAAAGAGGAAAGTTGAAAAAAGAAAAAAAAGAAATAAAAGAGGAAATTTGAGAAAGGAAGAAAAGAAGAAATAAAAAGGAAAAGTTGAGAAGGAAGAAAAGAAGAAGAAAAAGAGGAAAGTTGAGAGGGAAGAAAAGAAGAAAAAATGAAAAGAAAAAAAAAAGAAGAAAAAGAGGAAAGAGAGGAAGAAAAGAAGAAAATAAAAGAGAAAAAGAAGAAAAGGGAAAGAAAAAAAGAAAGAAAAGAGAAAAGAAGGAAGAAAAGAAGAAATAAAAGAGGAAAAGTTGAGAGGGAAGAAAAAGAAGAAATAAAAGAGGAAAAGAAGGAAGAAAAGAAGAAATAAAAGAGAAAATTTGAGAAGGAAGAAAAGAAGAAAAAAAAGAGGAAAGTTGAGAAGGAAAAAAAGAAGAAATAAAAGAGGAAAGTTGAGAAGGAAGAAAAGAAGAAAAAAAAAGGAAAGTTGAGAAGAAAAAAAAAAAGAAGAAATAAAAGAAGAAAGTTGAGAAGGAAAAAAAGAAGAAATAAAAGAGGAAAGTTGAGAAGAAAGAAAAAGAAGAAATAAAAGAGGAAAAGTTGAGAAGGAAGAAAGAAGAAATAAAAGAGGAAAGTTGAGAAGGAAAAAAAGAAGAATAAAAGAGGAAAGTTGAGAGGGAAAAGAAAAGAAGAAAAAAGAGGAAAGTTGGAGAAGGAAGAAAAGAAGAAATAAAAGGGAAAGAAAGAAAAGAAGAAATAAAAGAGAAAAGTTGAGAGAGGGAAAAAAAAGAAGAAAAAAAAGAGGAAAAAGTTGAGAAGGAAGAAAAAGAAGAAAAGGAAAAAGAGGAAAAAAGAGAAAGGGAAAAAGAAGAAAAAAAAGAGGAAAGTTGAGAAGGAAGAAAAGAAGAAAAAAAAGGAAAGTCAGAGGGAAGAAAAGAAAAAAAAAAAAATAAAGAAGAAGAAAAAGAAAAAAAAATAGAAAAGAAAAAAAAAAAAAATAAAAGAGGAAAGTTGAGAGGAAGAAGAAGAAATAAAAGAGGAAAGTTGAGAGGGAAAAAAAAAGAAAGGAAAAAGAGGAAAGTTGAGAAGGAAGAAAAGAAGAAAAAAAGAGGAAAGTTGAGAAGGAAAAAAAGAAGAAATAAAAGAGGAAAGAGAAGGAAGAAAAGAAGAAATAAAAGGAAAGTTGAAGGAAGAAAAGAAGAAAGAAAGAGAAAAAAAAAGAAAAAAAGAAGAAAAAGAGGAAAGATGAGAAGGAAGAAAAAGAAGAAATAAAAGAGGAAAGTTGAGAATAAAAAAAAGAAGAAATAAAAAGGAAAAAAAGAAGGAAGAAAAAGAAGAAATAAAAGAGGAAAGGAGAGAAAAAAGAAAAGAAGAAATAAAAAGAGGAAAGTTGAGAGGGAAGAAAAAGAAGAAAAAAAGAGGAAAGTTGAGAAGGAAGAAAAAGAAGAAATAAAAGAGGAAAGTTGAGAAAGGAAAAAAGAAGAAATAAAAGAATAAAAAAGGAAAGTGGAGAGAAGAAAAAGAAGAAATAAAAAAAAGTTGAGAAGGAGAAAAAGAAGAAATAAAGAGGAAAGTTGAGAGGAAGAAAAGAAGAAATAAAAGAGGAAAGTTGAGAGGGAAGAAAAGAAGAAAAAAAAAAGGAAAAGAAAAAAAAGAAAAAAAAGAGGAAAGTTGAGAAAAAAGAAGAAATAAAAGAGGAAAGTTGAGAAGAAGAAGAAAAGAAGAAATAAAAGAGGAAAGTTGAGAGGGAAGAAAAGAAGAAATAAAAGAGGAAAGTTGAGAGGAAAGGAAGAAAAGAAGAAATAAAAGAAAAAAGTTGAGAGGGAAGAAAAGAAGAAATAAAAGAGGAAAGTTGAGAAAGGAAGAAAAGAAGAAATAAAAAGAGGAAATTTGAAGGAAAAAAGAAGAAATAAAAGAAGAGGGAAGAAAAGAAGAAATAAAAGAGGAAAGTTGAGAAGGAAGAAAAAAGAAGAAATAAAAGAGGAAAGTTGAGAAGGAAAAAAAAGAAGAAATAAAAGAGGAAAGGAGAAGAGAAGAAGAAAAGAAGAAATAAAAAAGGAAAGTTGAGAAGGGAAGAAAAGAAGAAATAAAAGAGGAAAGTTGAGAAGGAAGAAAAAGAAGAAATAAAAGAGGAAAGTTGAGAGGGAAGAAAAGAAGAAATAAAAGAGGAAAGTTGAGAAGGAAGAAAAAGAAGAAATAAAAGAGGAAAGTTGAGAGAGAAGAAAAAGAAGAAATAAAAGAGGAAAGTTGAGAGGGAAGAAAAGAAGAAAAAAGAGGAAAGTTGAGAAGGAAGAAAAGAAGAAATAAAAGAGGAAAGTTGAGAGGGAAGAAAAGAAGAAATAAAAGAGGAAAAGAGAGAAAAAAAAAAAAAAGAAGAAATAAAAGAGGAAAAAAGAAGGAAGAAAAAAAGAAAGAAATAAAAGAGGAAAAGGAGAAGGAAGAAAAGAAAAAATAAAAAGAAAAAGTTGAGAAGGAGAAAAAGAAGAAATAAAAGAAAGTTGAAAGAAGAAAAGAAGAAATAAAAGAGGAAAGTTGAAGGGAAGAAAAGAAGAAATAAAAGAGAAAAGTTGAGAGAAGAAATAAAAGAAAAAGAAGAAAAAAGAGAAAAATGAGAGGAAAGAAAAGAAGAAATAAAAGAGGAAATGAGAAGGAAGAAAAAAGAAAAAAAAAAAAGGAGAAGGAGAAAAGAAAAGAAGAAAAAAAGGAAGAAAAAAGAAATGAGGAAAGTTGAGAGGAAAGAAAAGAAGAAAAAAAGAGGAAAGTTGAGAGGGAAGAAAAGAAGAAGAAAAAGAGGAAAGTTGAGAAGGAAGAAAAAGAAGAAAAAAAAGAGGAAAGTTGAGAAGGAAAGAAAAGAAGAAATAAAAGAGGAAAAATGAGAAAAAAAAAAAGAAAAAAAAAGGAAATTTGAGAAGGAAGAAAAAGAAGAAAAGGAAAGGAAGGAGAAAAGAAAATAAAAAAAAAAAGGAAAAGAGAAGAAAAAAAAGAAATAAAAAAGGAAAGTTGGAGAAAGGAAGAAAAAGAAGAAATAAAAGAGGAAATTTGAGAGGGAAGAAAAAGAAGAAATAAAAGAGGAAAGTTGAGAGGGAAGAAAAGAAGAAAAAAAAGAAAAAAAAGGAGAGGGAAAAAAGAAGAAAAAAGAAAGTTGAAAAAAGAAAAAGAAGAAAAAAGAGGAAAGAGAAGGAAGAAAAGAAGAAATAAAAGAGGAAAGTTGAGAAGGAAGAAAAAGAAGAAATAAAAGAGGAAAAGAAGGAAGAAAAGAAGAAAAAAAGAGGAAAGTTGAGAGGGAAAAAGAAGAAAAAAAAAAATAAAAGTTGAGAAGGAAGAAAAAGAAGAAATAAAAGAGGAAAAAGTTGAGAAGGAAGAAAAAAGAAGAAATAAAAGAGGAAAGAGAAGGAAGAAAAGAAGAAATAAAAGAGAAAAAGAGAAGGAAGAAAACAAAGAGAAAGAAGAGGGAAGAAAAGAAGAAATAAAAGAGGAAAGTTGAGAAAAAGGAAGAAAAGAAGAAATAAAAAGAAAGTTGAGAAGGAAGAAAAAAGAAGAAAAAAAAGAGGAAAGTTGAGAAGGAAGAAAAGAAGAAATAAAAGAGGAAATTTGAGAGGGAAGAAAAAAAAGAAATAAAAGAGGAAATTGAAATAAAGGAAAGAAAAGAAGAAAAGAAAAATAAAAAAGGAAAGAGAAGGAAAAGAAGAAATAAAAGAGGAAAGTTGGAGAGGGAAGAAAAGAAGAAATAAAAGAGGAAAGTTGAGAAGGAAGAAAAAGAAGAAATAAAAGAGGAAAAGTTGAGAGAGAAGAAAAAAAGAAAAAAAGAGAAAGTTGAGAGAAGGAAGAAAAGAAGAAATAAAAGAGGAAAGAAAAGGAAAAAAGAAGAAATAAAAGAGGAAAGAGAAGGAAGAAAAGAAGAAATAAAAGAAAAGTTGAGAAGGAAGAAAAAAAGAAAGAAAAGTTGGAAAGAGGGGAAAAAAAAGAAAAAAGGAAAAGAGAAGGAAAAGAAGAAAGGAGGAAGAAAAGAAGAAATAAAAGAGAAATAAAAAGAAGAAAAAAGAAGAAATAAAAAGAGGAAAGTTGAGGGGAAGAAAAGAAGAAATAAAAGAGGAAAGTTGAGAAGGAAGAAAAAAAGAAATAAAAGAGGAAAGTTGAGAAGGAAAAAAAAGAAAAAAAAGAGAAAATTGAGAAGGAAGAAAAGAAGAAAATAAAAGGAGAAAGTTGAGAGGGAAGAAAAGAAGAAATAAAAGAGGAAAGTTGAGAGGAAGAAAAAGAAGAAATAAAAGAGAAAAGTTGAGAAGGAAGAAAAAGAAGAAATAAAAGAGGAAAGTTGAGAAGGAAGAAAAGAAGAAATAAAAGAGGAAAAAGTTGAGAGGGAAGAAAAGAAGAAATAAAAGAGGAAAGTTGAGAAGGAAGAAAAGAAGAAATAAAAGAGAAAGTTGAAGGGAAGAAAAGAAGAAAAAAAGAAAAGTTGAGAAGGAAAAAAAGAAGAAATAAAAAGAAAGTTGAGAGAAAAGAAAAGAAGAAATAAAAGAGGAAAAGAGAAGGAAGAAAAGAAGAAATAAAAGAGGAAAGTTGAGAAGAAGAAAAAGAAGAAATAAAAGAGGAAAGTTGAGAAGGAAGAAAAGAAAATAAAAGAGGAAAGTTGAGAAGGAAGAAAAGAAGAAAAAAAAAGAGGAAAATGGAGAAGGAAGAAAAAGAAGAAAGAAAAAAAGAGGAAAGTTGAGAAGGAAGAAAAAGAAGAAATAAAAGAGGAAAGATGAGAAGGAAGAAAAAGAAGAAATAAAAGAGGAAAAGGGAAGAAAAATAAAATAAAAGAGGAAGAAAAAGAAGAAGAAATAAAAAGAAAAAGAAAAAAGGAGAAAAGAAAAAAAAAAGAGGAAAAAAGAGGGAAGAAAAGAAGAAAAAAAGAGAAAGTTGAAAAGGAAGAAAAGAAAAATAAAAGAAAAAGAAAGAAAGAGAAAGAAAAGAAGAAATAAAAGAGGAAAGTTGAGAAGGAAGAAAAGAAGAAATAAAAGAAAAAAAGAGGAAAAGAAAAGAAGAAATAAAAGAGGAAAGTTGAGAGGGAAGAAAAAGAAGAAATAAAAGAGGAAAGTTAGAAGGAAGAAAAAGAAGAAATAAAAGAGGAAAAAAGTTGAGAGGGAAGAAAAGAAGAAATAAAAGAGGAAAGTTGAGAAGAAAAAAGAAGAAATAAAAGAGGAAAGTTGAGAGGGAAGAAAAGAAGAAATAAAAGAGGAAAGTTGAGAAGGAAGAAAAGAAGAAATAAAAGAGGAAAAAAGGAAGAAAAGAAGAAAAAGAAAAAGAAGAAATAAAAAGAAGAAAAAGAGGAAAGAAGAAAAAAAAGAAGAAATAAAAGAGGAAAGTTGAGAGGGAAGAAAAAGAAGAAATAAAAAAGAAAAAAAAAGAGAGAAAGAAAAAAAAAAAAGGGAAGAAAAAGAAATAAAAAGAAGAAAAGAGAAAGAAAAAAAAAGAAAAAAAAAAAAATAAAAGAGGAAAGGAGAAGGAAGAAAAGAAGAAAAAAAAGGAAAAGAGAGGAAGAAAAAAGAAGAAATAAAAAGGAAAGTTGAAGAAAGAAAAAAAGAAAGAAATAAAAAGAAAAAGAAATTGAGAAAGAAGAAAAAAAGAAAAAAAAGAGGAAAAGGAAGAAAAGAAGAAATAAAAGAGGAAAGTTGAGAGGAAAGAAAAGAAGAAATAAAAAGGAAAGTTGAGAGGGAAGAAAAAGAAGAAATAAAAAGAGGAAATTTGAGAGGGAAGAAAAGAAGAAATAAAAGAGAAAGTTGAGAGGGAAGAAAAAGAAGAAATAAAAGAGGAAAAATTTGAGAAGGAAGAAAAGAAGAAATAAAAGAGGAAAGTTGAGAAGGAAGAAGAAAGAAGAAAAAAAAAAGAAAAAGTTGGAGAGGAAAGAAAAAAAAAGAAATAAAGAGGAAAGTTGGAGAGGAAGAAAAGAAGAAATAAAAGAGGAAAGTTGAGAGAGGAAGAAAAAGAAGAAATAAAAAGGAAAAGGAGAAAAAGAAAAGAAGAAATAAAAGAGGAAAGTTGAAGAAGGAAGAAAAAGAAGAAAAAAAAGAGGAAAGTTGAGAAGGAAGAAAAAGAAGAAATAAAAGAAATAAAAGAAGAAAAGAAGAAAGAAAAAAGAAAAAAAGAAGAAATAAAAGAGGAAAGTTGAGAAGGGAAGAAAAAGAAGAAAAAAAGGAAAGTTGAGAAGGAAGAAAAAGAAGAAATAAAAGAGGAAAAGAAAAAGAAGAAAAAAAGAGGAAAAAAAGGAAGAAAGAAGAAAAGGAGGAAAAGAAGGAAGAAAAAGAAGAAATAAAAAGGAGAAAGAGAGGGAAGAAAAAGAAGAAATAAAAGAGGAAAGTTGAGAGGGAAGAAAAGAAGAAATAAAAGAGGAAAGAGAGAAGGAAGAAAAGAAGAAATAAAAGAGGAAAAGAAAGAAAAGGAAGAAAAGAAGAAATAAAAGAGGAAAGAGAGGAAAAAAAAGAAGAAATAAAAGAGGAAAGTTGAGAGAAGAAAAAGAAAAAGAAGAAAAGAAGAGAGAAAAAGAAAGGAAAAGAAATTTGAGAAGGAAGAAAAGAAGAAATAAAAGAGGAAATTGGAGAGGAAGAAAAGAAGAAAAAAAAGAGGAAAGTTGAAGGAAAAAAAGAAATAAAAAAAAGAGAAAGTTGAAGAAGAAAAAAAGAAAAAATAAAAGAGAAAGTTGAAAAAAAAAGAAGAAATAAAAAGAGGAAAGTTAAAAAGGAAAAAAAAGAAGAAAAAAAAGAGGAAAGTTGGAGAAGGAAGAAAAAGAAGAAATAAAAAGAGGAAAGTTGAGAAGGAAGAAAAGAAGAAATAAAAGAGGAAACGAGAAGGAAGAAAAAGAAGAAATAAAAGAGGAAAGTTGAGAGAAGGAAGAAAAAAAGAAGAAAAAAAGAGGAAAAAGAGAGAAGGAAGAAAAAAGAAGAAATAAAAAATAGAAAGTTGAGAGGAAGAAAAAGAAGAAAAAAAGAGGAAAGTTGAGAGGGAAGAAAAAGAAGAAATAAAAGAGGAAAGTTGAGAAGGAAAAAAGAAGAAATAAAAAGGAAAGTTGAGAAGGAAAGAAAAGAAGAAATAAAAGAGGAAAGTTGAGAAAGAAAAATAAAAAAAAGTTGAGAGGAAGAAAAGAAAAATTGAGAAAGGAAGAAGAAAAGAAGAAATAAAAGAGGAAAGTTGAGAAGGAAGAAAAAGAAGAAATAAAAGAGGAAAAGTTGAGAGGAAAAAAAAGAAGAAATAAAAGAGGAAAATTTGAGAGGGAAGAAAAAAAAGAAATAAAAGAGAAAAAGAAAGAAAAAATAAAAGGGAAGAAAAGAAGAAAAAAAAGAGGAAAGTTGAGAGGGAAGAAAAGAAGAAAAAAAGAGGAAAGTTGAGAAGGAAGAAAAGAAGAAATAAAAGAGGAAAGTTGAGAAGGAAGAAAAAGAAGAAATAAAAGAGGAAAAGAGAGGAAGAAGAAAAGAAGAAAAAAGTGAAAGGAAAAGAAAAAAGAAAAAAAAAGAGGAAAGAAGAAAAAAAGAAGAAAAAAAGAGAAAAAAGAAGAAAAAAGAAATAAAAAAAAAGTTGAGAGAGAAGAAAAGAAGAAATAAAAGAGGAAAGTTGAGAAGAAAAAAAAGAAGAAATAAAAGAGGAAAGTTGAAAAGAAAAAGAAGAAATAAAAGGAAAGTTGAGAAGGAAGAAAAAGAAGAAATAAAAGAAAAAAAAAAAGAAAAGAAGAAATAAAAAAGGAAAGTTGAAGGAAGAAAAAGAAGAAATAAAAGAGGAAAAAAGAGAGGGAAGAAAAAGAAGAAAAAAAGAGGAAAAGTTGAGAGGGAAGAAAAAAAAGAAAAAAAAAGAGGAAAAGTTGGAGAGGAAGAAAAGAAGAAAAAAGAAATAAAAGAGGAAAAAAAAAAGTTGAGAAGGAAGAAAAGAAGAAATAAAAGAGGAAAGTTGAGAAGGAAAAAAAGAAGAAATAAAAAAGGAAAGTTGAGAAGGAAGAAAAAGAAGAAATAAAAGAGGAAAGTTGAGAGGGAAAAAAAAGAAGATATAAAAGAGGAAAGTTGAGAAGGAAGAAAAAGAAGAAATAAAAGAGGAAAAAAGGAAGAAAAGAAGAAAAAAAAGGAAAAGAGGGAAAAAAAAGAAGAAATAAAAAAAGAAAGAAAAAAAAGAAGAAAAGGAAAAAGAAGAAAAAAGAAATAAAAGAGGAAAAAAAAGGAAGAAAAAGAAGAATAAAAAAAGGAAAGTTGGAGAAGGAAGAAAAAGAAGAAATAAAAGAGGAAAATGTTGAGAAGGAAGAAAAGAAGAAATAAAAGAGGAAAGTTGAGAAAAAGAAAAAGAAGAAAAAAAAAAGGAAATTTGAGAAGGAAGAAAAGAAGAAATAAAAGAGGAAAGAGAAGGAAGAAAAGAAGAAATAAAAGAGGAAAGCTGGAGAGGGAAGAAAAGAAAATAAAAGAGGAATTTTGAGAGGGAAGAAAAGAAGAAATAAAAGAAAGGAAAGTTGAGAGGGAAGAAAAAGAAGAAAAAAAAGAGGAAAGTTGAGAGAGAAAAGGAAGAAAAAAAGAAAATAAAAGAGGAAAGTTGAGAGGAAGAAAAGAAGAAATAAAAGAGGAAAAGTTGAGAAGGAAGAAAAGAAGAAATAAAAGAGGAAATGAGAGGGAAGAAAAGAAGAAATAAAAGAAAAGTTGAAGGAAGAAAAAAGAAGAAATAAAAGAGAAAGTTGAGAAGGAAGAAAAAGAAGAAATAAAAGAGGAAAGTTGAGAGGGAAGAAAAAGAAGAAATAAAAGAGGAAAGGAGAGAGGAAGAAAAGAAGAAATAAAAGAGGAAAAGAGAGAGAAGAAAAGAAGAAAAAAAGAAGAAAAGAAAAAAAGAAATAAAAAGGAGAGAAGGGAAGAAAAGAAGAAATAAAAAGAGGAAAGTTGAGAAAAGAAAAGAAAAAAAAAAGAGGAAAAAAGAAAGAAAAAAAAAGAAGAAAGAAAAGAGGAAAAAAAGTGAAAGGAAGAAAAAAGAAGAAATAAAAGAGGAAAGACAGAGAGGGAAGAAAAAGAAGAAATAAAAAGGAAAGTTGAGAAGGAAGAAAAAGAAGAAAAAAAATAAAAGAGAAGAAAAGAAGAAATAAAAGAGGAAAGAGAGAAGGAAGAAAAAGAAGAAATAAAAGAGGAAAGTTGGAAGAAAAGAAGAAAAAAAAGAAAGAAAAGAAAAAAGAAAAAAAGAGGAAGGAAGAAAAAAAGAAATAAAAGAGGAAAGTTGAGAGGAAGAAAAAGAAGAAATAAAAAGGAAAGTTGAGAAGGAAGAAAAGAAGAAATAAAAAGAGGAAAGTTGAGAGGGAAGAAAAAGAAGAAAAAAAGAGGAAAGTTGAGAGGGAAGAAAAGAAGAAATAAAAGAGGAAAGTTGAGAGGGAAGAAAAGAAGAAATAAAAGAGGAAAGTTGAGAAGGAAAAAAAAAGAAAAAAGGAAAAAGAGGAAAAAAAAGAGAAGGAAAAAAGAAGAAAAAAAAGAGAAAGTTGAGAGGAAGAAAAAAGAAGAAATAAAAGAGGAAAGTTGAGAGGAAAAAAAGAAGAAATAAAAGAGGAAAGTTGGAGAAAGAAGAAAAGAAGAAATAAAAGAGGAAAGTTGAGAAGGAAGAAAAAGAAGAAAAAAAAGGAAAGTTGGAAAAGGAAGAAAAAGAAGAAAATAAAAAGAGGAAAGGAGAGGGAAGAAAAGAAGAAATAAAAGAGGAAAGTTGAGAGGAAGAAAAGAAGAAAAAAGAGGAAAGTTGAGAAGGAAGAAAAAGAAGAAATAAAAGAGGAAAGTTGAGAGGGAAGAAAAGAAGAAATAAAAGAGGAAAGTTGAGAAGGAGAAGGAAGAAAAGAAGAAATAAAAGAGGATGAAAAGAAAAAGAAGAAATAAAAATGAAAAGAAAAGGAAGAAAAAAAAAGAAGAAAAAGAAAAAAAGGAAAGGAAGAGAAGAAAAGAAGAAAAGAAGAAATAAAAGAGGAAAAAAGAAATAAAAGGGAAAGAAAAGAAGAAGAAAAAAGAAAAAAAGTTGAGAGGGAAGAAAAGAAGAAATAAAGAGGAAAGTTGAGAGGGAAGAAAAAGAAGAAATAAAAGAGGAAAGTTGAGAGGATAAAAAAAGAAGAAATAAAAGAGGAAAGTTGAGAAGGAGAAAAAGAAGAAAATAAAAGAGGAAAGTTGAAGGAAGAAAAGAAGAAATAAAAGAGGAAAGTTGAGAGAAGGAAGAAAAAGAAGAAATAAAAAAAGGAAAGCTGAGAGGAAGAAAAGAAGAAATAAAAGAGGAAAGTTGAGAGGGAAAAAAAAGAAGAAATAAAAGAGGAAAGTTGAGAGGAAGAAAAGAAGAAAAAAAGAGGAAAGTTGAAAAGGAAGAAAAGAAGAAATAAAAGAGGAAAGTTGAGAGGGAAAAAAAGAAGAAATAAAAGAGGAAAGAGAAGGAGAAGGAAAAAAGAAGAAATAAAAGAGGAAAGTTGAGAAGGAAGAAAAAGAAGAAATAAAAGAGGAAAGTTGAGAGGAAGAAAAAAGAAGAAAAAAAGAGGAAAGTTGAGAGAAGAAGAAAAGAAGAAAAAAAGAGGAAATGAGAAAGAAAAAGAAGAAATAAAAGAGGAAATGGAGAAAAAGAAAAGAAAAAAAAAGAGGAAAGTTGAGAAGGAAGAAAAGAAGAAATAAAAGAGGAAAGTTGAGAGGAAGAAAAGAAGAAATAAAAAAGGAAAGTTGAAAAGGAAGAAAAAGAAGAAATCAAAAAGAGGAAAGAGAAGGAAGAAAAGGAAGAAAAAGAAGAAATAAAAAAGGAAAAAAAGAGAAAGGAAGAAAAAAGAAGAAATAAAAGAGGAAAGTTGAGAGGAAGAAAAAAGAAGAAAAAAAAGAGGAAAAGTTGAGAAGGAAGAAAAGAAGAAATAAAAGAGGAAAGTTGAGAGGGAAGAAAAGAAGAAATAAAAGAGGAAAGTTGAGAAGGAAGAAAAGAAGAAATAAAAAGAAAAAGGAAAAAAGAAGAAATAAAAAGAAAAAGAAGAAGAAAAAGAAGGAAAGTTGAGAAGGAAGAAAAGAAGAAATAAAAGAGGAAAGTTGAGAGGGAAGAAAAGAAGAAATAAAAGAGGAAAGTTGAGAGGAAGAAAAAAGAAATCAAAGAAATGAAAAGGAAGAAAAGAGAACTAAAAGAGAAAAAGGAAGGAAAAAGAAGAAATAAAAGAGGAAAGTTGAGAGGGAAGAAAAGAAGAAATAAAAGAGAAAAGTTGAGAGAGAAGAAAAAGAAGAAATAAAAGAGGAAAGTTGAGAAGGAAGAAAAAGAAGAAATAAAAGAGGAAAGTTGAGAAGGAAGAAAAAGAAGAAATAAAAGAGGAAAGTTGAGAAGGAAGAAAAAGAAGAAATAAAAGAGGAAAGTTGAGAAGGAAGAAAAAGAAGAAATAAAAGAGGAAAGTTGAGAAGGAAGAAAAAGAAGAAATAAAAGAGGAAAGTTGAGAGGGAAGAAAAAGAAGAAATAAAAGAGGAAAGATGAGAGGGAAAAAAAAGAAGAAATAAAAGAGGAAAGTTGAGAAGGAAGGGAAAGAAGAAATAAAAGAGCAAAGTTGAGAAGGAAGAAAAAGAAGAAATAAAGAGGAAAGTTGAGAGGGAAGAAAAGAAGAAATAAAAGAGGAAAGTTGAAAAAAAAAGAAATAAAAGAGGAAAAAAGAAGAAAAGAAGAAAAAGAGGAAAGTTGGAGAGGAAGAAAAGAAGAAATAAAAGAGGAAAGTTGGAGAGGAAAGAAAAGAAGAAATAAAAGAGGAAAGTTGAGAAGGAAAAAAAGAAGAAATAAAAGAGGAAAGTTGAGAAGGAAGAAAAGAAGAAATAAAAGAGGAAAGTTGAGAAGGAAGAAAAGAAGAAAAAAAAAAAGAGGAAAGTTGAAGAAGGAAGAAAAAGAAGAAATAAAAGAGGAAAGAGGAAAGAGAAGAAATAAAAGAAGAAAAAAAGAAGAAAAAAAGGAAAGTTGAGAAGAAAAGAAGAAAAAAAAGAAAAAAAAAGAAAGTTGGAGAGGGAAAAAAAGAAGAAATAAAAGAGGAAAGTTGAGAGGGAAGAAAAAGAAGAAATAAAAGAGGAAAAAAGAAATTGAGAGAGGAAGAAAAGAAGAAATAAAAGAGAAAAGTTGAGAAGGAAGAAAAAGAAGAAATAAAAGAGGAAAGTTGAGAAAGGGAAAAAAAGAAGAAATAAAAAGAGGAAAGTTGAGAAGGAAAAAAAGAAGAAATAAAAAGAGGAAAGTTGAGAGGAAGAAAAGAAGAAATAAAAGAGGAAAGTTGAGAGGAAGAAGAAAAGAAGAAAAAAAAGAGGAAGTTGAAGGAAGAAAAGAAGAAATAAAAAAGAAAAGTTGAGAAGGGAAGAAAAAGAAAAATAAAAAGAGGAAAAAAGAAGGAAGAAAAAGAAGAAATAAAAGAGGAAAAGTTGAGAAGGAAGAAAAGAAGAAATAAAAGAGGAAAAGTTGAGAAGGAAGAAAAAAGAAGAAATAAAAGAGGAAAGTTGAGAGGGAAGAAAAGAAGAAATAAAAGAGGAAAGTTGAGAGGGAAGAAAAGAAGAAATAAAAGAGGAAAGTTGAGAGGGAAGAAAAAGAAGAAATAAAAGAGGAAAGTTGAGAAGGAAGAAAAAGAAGAAATAAAAGAGGAAAGTTGAGAAGGAAAGAAAAGAAGAAATAAAAAGAGGAAAGAAGAGAGAAGGAAGAAAAGAAGAAAGAAAAAGAAAGGAAAGAGAGGAAGAAAAAAGAAGAAATAAAAGAGGAAAGTTGAGAAGGAAGAAAAGAAGAAATAAAAGAGGAAAGTTGAGAGGGAAGAAAAGAAGAAATAAAAGAGGAAAGAAGAAAAAGAAGAAAGAAAAAGAGGAAAGGAGAGAAAAAAAAGAAGAAAAAAGAGGGAGAGGAAGAAAAGAAGAAATAAAAGAGGAAAGTTGAGAGGGAAGAAAAGAAGAAATAAAAGAGGAAAGTTGAGAAGGAAGAAAAAGAAGAAATAAAAGAGGAAAGAGAGAAGGAAGAAAAGAAGAAATAAAAAGAGGAAAGTTGAGAGGGAAGAAAAGAAGAAATAAAAGAGGAAAGTTGAGAAGGAAAAAAAGAAGAAATAAAAGAGGAAAGTTGAGAAGGAAGAAAAAGAAGAAATAAAAGAGGAAAGTTGAAAGGAAGAAAAGAAGAAATAAAATAAGGAAAGTTGAGAAGGAAGAAAAGAAAAAAAAGAGGAAAGTTGAGAAGGAAGAAAAGAAGAAATAAAAAGGAAAGTTGAGAAGGAAGAAAGAAGAAATAAAAGAGGAAAGTTGAGAAGGAAGAAAAAGAAGAAATAAAAAGAGGAAAGAAAAGAAAAAAAGAAATAAAAGGAAAGTTGAGAAGGGAAGAAAAAGAAGAAATAAAAGAGAAGAAAGTTAAAAAGAGGGAAGAAAAAGAAGAAATAAAAGAGGAAAGTTGAAGGGAAGAAAAGAAGAAAAAAGAGGAAAGTTGAGAGGAAGAAAAAGAAGAAATAAAAGAGGAAAGTTGAGAAGGAAGAAAAAAGAAATAAAAGAGGAAAGTTGGAGAAGGAAGAAAAGAAGAAATAAAAAGAGAAAGTTGGAAGAAGAAAAGAAGAAATAAAAGAGGAAAGTTGAGAAGGAAGAAAAAAGAAGAAATAAAAGAGGAAAGTTGAGAAGGAAGAAAAAGAAGAAAAAAAAGAGGAAAGTTGGAGAAGGAAGAAAAGAAGAAATAAAAGAGCAAAGTTGAGAAGGAAGAAAAAGAAGAAATAAAAGAGGAAAGTTGAGAGGGAAGAAAAGAAGAAATAAAAGAGGAAAGTTGAGAAGGAAGAAAAGAAGAAATAAAAGAGGAAAGTTGAGAAGGAAGAAAAAGAAGAAATAAAAGAGGAAAGTTGAGAAGGAAGAAAAAGAAGAAATAAAAGAGGAAAGTTGAGAAGGAAGAAAAAGAAGAAATAAAAGAGGAAAGTTGAGAGGGAAGAAAAGAAGAAATAAAAGAGGAAAGTTGAGAAGGAAGAAAAAGAAGAAATAAAAGAGGAAAGTTGAGAAGGAAGAAAAAGAAGAAATAAAAGAGGAAAGAAGAGAAAAAAGAAAAAGAAGAAATAAAAGAGGAAAGTTGAGAGGGAAGAAAAGAAGAAATAAAAGAGGAAAGTTGAGAAGGAAGAAAAAAGAAGAAATAAAAGAGGAAAGGAGAGAAGAGGAAGAAAAGAAGAAATAAAAGAGGAAAGTTGAGAGGGAAGAAAAAGAAGAAATAAAAGAGGAAAGTTGAGAGGGAAGAAAAAGAAGAAATAAAAGAGGAAAGTTGAGAGGGAAGAAAAAGAAGAAATAAAAGAGGAAAGTTGAGAAGGAAGAAAAAGAAGAAATAAAAGAGGAAAGTTGAGAAGGAAGAAAAAGAAGAAATAAAAGTGGAAAGTTGAGAGGGAAGAAAAAGAAGAAATAAAAGAGGAAAGTTGAGAAGGAAGAAAAAGAAGAAATAAAAGAGGAAAAGAGAGAGGAAGAAAAAGAAGAAATAAAAAAGGAAAGAGGAAGAAATAAAAGAAAAGAAAAAGAAGAAATAAAAGAGGAAAGTTGAGAGGGAAGAAAAAGAAGAAATAAAAGAGGAAAGTTGAGAAGGAAGAAAAAGAAGAAATAAAAGAGGAAAGTTGAGAGGAAAGAAAAAGAAGAAATAAAAGCGGAAAGTTGAGAGAGATGAAAAAGAAGAAATAAAAGAGGAAAGTTGAGAAGGAAGAAAAAGAAGAAATAAAAGAGATAAAGTTGAGAAGAAAAGAAAAAATAAAAGATAAAAGTTGAGAAGGAAGAAAAAGAAGAAATAAAAGAGGAAAGAGAGGGAAGAAAAGAAGAAATAAAAGAGGAAAGTTGAGAGGAAGAAAAAGAAGAAATAAAAGAGGAAAGTTGAGAAGGAAGAAAAAGAAGAAATAAAAGAGGAAAGTTGAGAGGGAAGAAAAAGAAGAAAAAAGAAGAAAATAAAAAAGGAAAATAAAAAAGGAGTTGAAGGAAAAAAAAAGAAGAAATAAAAGAGGAAAGTTGAGAAGGAAGAAAAAGAAGAAATAAAAAGAGGAAAGTTGAGAAGGAAGAAAAGAAGAAATAAAAAGAGGAAAGTTGAGAAGGGAAAAAAGAAGAAATAAAAAGAGGAAAGTTGAGAGGAGGAAGAAAAGAAGAAATAAAAGAGAAAAGAAGCAATAAAAGGGAAAAAAAAAGAAATAAAAGAAAAAGTTGAGAGGGAAGAAAAAGAAGAAAAAGAGGAATGTTGAGAGGGAAGAAAAAGAAGAAATAAAAGAGGAAAGTTGAGAGGGAAGAAAAAGAAGAAATAAAAGAGGAAAGTTGAGAGGGAAGAAAAGAAGAAATAAAAGAGGAAAGTTTAGAGAAGGAAGAAAAAGAAGAAATAAAAGAGGAAAGTTGAGAGGAAGAAAAAGAAGAAATAAAAGAGGAAAGTTGAGAAGGAAGAAAAAGAAGAAATAAAAGAGGAAAGTTGAGAGGGAAGAAAATAAGACATAAAAGAGGAAAGTTGAGAAGGAAGAAAAAGAAGAAATAAAAGAGGAAAGTTGAGAAGGAAGAAAAAGAAGAAATAAAAGAGGAAAGTTGAGAAGGAAGAAAAAGAAGAAATAAAAGAGGAAAGTTGAGAAGGAAGAAAAAGAAGAAATAAAAGAGAAAAGTTGAGAGAGAAAAAAAAGAAGAAATAAAAGAGGAAAGTTGAGAGGGAAGAAAAAGAAGAAATCAAAGAGGAAAGTTGAGAGGGAAGAAAAAGAAGAAATAAAAGAGGAAAGTTGAGAGGAAAGAAAAAGAAGAAATAAAAGCGGAAAGTTGAGAGAGATGAAAAAGAAGAAATAAAAGGAAAGTTGAAAGTGGATAGAAATAAAAGTGGTTGGTTTGAAAAAAAAAACGAGAATAAAAGAGAGAGTGTGGAGAGGGAAAAAAGAAGACAATACCCATTGAAAATTGAGAAGGAGAAATGGCTAGTAAGATAAGATTTCTCAACAAATAAAAGAGAAGGACGAAGAAGGAAAAAATGGAAATAAAAATATTTTAGAAGAATTAAAAGGAAAAGAAGAAAGAAAAATATCCTTTTGAGAGAGAAGGAAGAAAAGAAGAAAAAAGAGGAAAAAGAATAAAAGAAATAAAAAGTATGAAAAAAAGAAAAAAAAGAAATAAAAGAAAAGGAAAAATGAGGGAAAGAAAGAAAAAGAACAAAAGAGGAAAGGAGAGAGAAGAAAAGAAGAAATAAAATCGAAAGTGGGAATAAGTGGTTGGTTTTGAATAAAAGAAGTTGAGAAAGGCAAAAAGATGCATTGAACGAGACGAGAAATGGCTTTTAAGAGAAGGAAGAAAAAATAACAAATAAAGACGCAAAATTCTCAAATATTTTAGGAAAGAAAAAGAAAAATATCCGTCCATGAGAAGGAAGGATAAAAGAAAAAATATAACGTCACCAAGAAAAAAATTTTCAAAGAGGAATGTTGATGTAGGAAAACATTGTTCTGAAAAATAATGTGTATACATTAGTTGAAGGAAAAGAATAAATATTTATGAAGTATATAGGAGAAAATATATATATATATAGGATTTTTTTTTAGGAATAATATATATATATATATAAATATATAAGTGGAGAGGGAAGAAAAAGAATTTTCCACTTTGAATAAATTTATACACACACACACACACATATATATACATATATATATTTATATATAAAAATATATATATATATATATATATATATATAAATCTTATAAATATAAGTATAGAACTCGTCTGGAAAAAATTTAGAAAAAGCTTGTAAAAATGAATGAAACCAATACCCAAGGAAAAATAAGGAATAAAAAAGAAAGCAGAAAGAAAAGTAATTCAGAAAAAAAACAATCGACATATAAATTCAAATTCCAAAAAAAAAAAAAAAAAATAACCCCGACCTGAGTAAAAGTAAAATAATTAATTCAAATTGCTCAATATAGGAAAGTCAGAGACAAGTTGGTTTGAACATGAACCTGCAGCGCCAGGTAAAACTACCTAGGTTTCACTTTACGCGGTAGGTTTTCCTGCCTCTTTAGGGTCATAGTTTTATTTATATATATATATATATATATATTTATAGTTAAGTTTTAAAGAACCTGGTAAAAACCGAATTGGTAAATGTCAAGGATGATGAAATCCTGAGAGCTCAATGTGAAGAACTGAGCCTAATATTTAACAAATTGTAAACTTTAAGGTACCATTACAATAATTTATTTCATCAGCCAAAATCTTTTAAAGGATTTCGGATCATCAGGTAAATTTTCCAAACAATGAAAAATTTTTCTTTAAAAAAAGGATTTTGTCTAAAAGAAATAAATTATTGTAATGGTACCTTAAAATTGTGGTTGATATATTTTATATATATATATATATATATATATATATATATATATATATATATATATATATATATATATATATATAAGTACATCCATGTTCAAAGTGTATATCACTTTTCTTGACAAAACAAACTCGCTTAATAGCCGTCCTATTGGGCGGAATTTACGATAGACCCTTCGGTGGGTTCTTGATTGGGCCTTCGGCTTGTTCAGGTGTTTGAGAATGCTTAAGTCTTTGCATATTCTCAGCATTGGAAGCTCTCCGGGAAGCCGTTTTATTTGGGTCCTCATTTAAACGGGACTTTCTTTTCTTCGCTGCAGCCTTGGTTTTTTTTTTTTTATTGCAATCTGGTTCTCTGTAAACTACAGAACTCAAAATTGATCTCTGCATTTAAGTATTGCAGTAATATTCTTTAGCCGCCACATAATTTAAAGACAATTTGATGCGCGTAGCTCATTACTTTCCTTACATTTTTTTTATTTCATGGGTTACTTTCGATGGATTTCGCAATTAATTTCAATTATTCCCAAATTTATTTACAAGTTTTAAAATTGTTATCGTACCAAAAAATCGTCGCAAACAATCACATAAAAAATCGCAGTAATGAAAATTTGGCAATCCAAAAATACTGTAACATGAACTATTGAGTCAGAGAGTTGTGTCCCTTTAATTGAAAAAGTGTGACACATGGGCACACTGACATTAGCATTTATTATATAGAAGATGAACTATTGAGAGTTGTGTCCCTTGAACTGAAAAAGTTTGACACACTGGCAGTGACATATATATATATATATATATTCAGTTGTATGGATATGAGTTTGCGATCATCACACAAATTGTTTATTTTTTTTAAATTGGGTATATTTATACTTGTTTGACTAGGTTTGGTGGTGTGAGGGGGAATTTCTCTCGGTGCCTGTTCGGGGGGACACTCTCGCACAAATAGACACACACACACACACATACAGGTGTACGAATTTTAGTTCGTACAAGCGAACCCATATAAACAATCCTATGCCAGGCGCAGAGACACACCCATACGCTCGAGCATATATACATACACAATTTTAATTCTATTTCGGTGTTGGGACCGTAGCTTTTTATGTGTAGCGATGTTCATTTCAACATGGAGGGGTTCGGCGTGTTCTTGACGCTTTTCAGATCTACCGCCTGTGTTGTCAGACAAACTTACACTTACACATATGTAGACGAACACATACACTCTTATTGGTCTGGGTCTTTGGGTTCTCTTTGTGGTCATGGTGATGATGATGTTTGTATTGTTAACGTTGACTGCTTCTGTATTATTGACGAACGTGAGTATCATAATAATAAAAATCGTCACAGTCGTCAATAATAGAAACCGCGAAAAACTGTTTAGAAATCTATTTTCTTGCACATAACTGTCTGATTTTTCAAGAGATTTTCATTAAATTCTTTTAAAGTCATTCGCGTTAATCGAGAAAAATCCGCTAATAACTGCGTAAAATTTGTTTTTTTTCCCATTAACTTCTGCGGTTTCTAACTGATTCACTCCAAATTTTATACAAACATCATTCATGTCTCAAGGAATGTTTAGAACTAATTTTCTATCAAGTTAATTCACATTGAATTTGCGATTTATTTGCTTAAACTGATTAGATTTCTGCTATTTGATTAAACTGATTATACTTTACTTCGCTTCAAATTTGGCAGGAATATTACCCATACTTAAGGAATTGCTTTAAACTAATGTTTTGTCGCGTTTATTCGCTTTAAATTTGCTATTTATTTGATTAAACTGATAAAACATTTGCTATTTAATTAAACTGATTAAACTTTACTTCGCCCATGGTGTAATAACACTAAGTGAACTGCGAGCATGACCTTTGACATGTGGGCGTGAATACTATTTATGGCACCGCTTCAGTGTCTTATTTGATGTAAACTACTGCTGTAACCACTTCCCCTTTCCCATTATTACTACCTACGATCATAATGTCCACCTTTTCGCCACCATATTCTTTAATATAGTTTGCGTATTGCCTGATAACAAGGGGATGATTGTAAACACATTTGACCTGTGCGCGTAAACACTAATAATGCACCCTTTCAGTCCCTTAATTCGTGTGAACGTCTACTTATAACACGTCCTTAGTGTTTGCTCACTTACATTTCTATGTCCATCACTATTAATTATCCAATCAATTAACAGTATTTTATTGATTCAGTCACTTCTATATCCACAAGTAGCATCATGTTACACTTGGAAGGGCAACAGATGGATATGAAGGAATATAGGTGATACGGTTTATGGACATCCAGGCATTAAGTTTGATCATTGATGACAGGGTATATACAGTTCACCCCAGCTAAAAGGAGTGTTTCTATCTTCGGCTTCTGTTACATGAGGTTCAAAGTGTTTCGACGAATTGAAAAAGTTTAATGGGCACGTTTGAAGCAAGTACCGCGAGGCCTGCTTCAAACAGGGGATACTGGACTATGGTGCTCAGTGGGAGGCAACTCTCGCGGAGCCTGCTGTAATGCGAACAGCAAGAAGTCTCCGTCATCTCTGCTGTGAGCTCAGCGATCCTCTGCCTTTATGGGAGAAATATAAATGCACCTCTCTGAATACTTCAAACATCATGGACAAATAATGCTTTGTGTCTTCGATGCAAGATTCAGTGACGAATTTATAAACAGAACGCTTATTTACATCGAAGATAGGATTTTTCCGGATATTTATTGCGGTCTGCTCCAAGTTCACCGAACGAGTTCAAATACTCTTCCAACAAGTATAATTCAGGAAACTTCCTACAACGTCGACGTTCTTGAACGGTATGTCAGCGAAAACGAGCCAAAGTTGCTTAAGGGCCAGCTTACAATACCATTTTCAACTGTTCGCCTTTGGAAAGGTGGTTTATTCTTCTTGGACGCACCTGAATAGACAGACAAAATATTCGTCCCGAAGCTCCACTAAAAGTACGTCAAAAGAATGGATCATCTTAGATGCGGCATTCTCTGAAATGCAGACATGAAAACAAATATCTATTATCTACAATTTATGCCAAACGGAAAAAATACCAACCAACACTACTATATAAAACACCATTGATCCTATGAACATGAAAAGAGAAACCACTGACACCATAACACCATCAATTACTTTCTACTTCAAACTACCATCATAATAATTATAATTATTGTTATTATCATTCCATCACCATTACTACAATCACTTCTACCATTTTACAATAACTATTTGCTGCTACAATTGTAATTATCATCACCCACTCACCCACCATTACTACCACATCACAATTACCATTGCCGCATTAGTCCATAATTACTACGGCACCACAATTACCATTACCGTATCAGTTCACATTATACTTAGTTCTCCCTCGTTGATTTTTTTTATTTATCTTTTCCAATATTTTTCCATTTGGTGTGAGAGCAAAAAGTGTCGGTATTTTCCATAGTACCATGCACTTTCGGCCAGTTTTTTATCCATTTTCAAGTGGGTTTGTTTTAATTTGTTATATTAATTTCTTTTCATGTTTAAGGGTTTAAAAAATCACACACACACACACACACACACACACACACACACATATATATATATATATATATATATATATATATATATATATATATAGGGTCCGATGGATAAATTGACGTTTTAATGACGCAAATATGAAAATATCACTGACATCTCATTTTACCAGATATATTTACCAAAATTAAACAAATATCTCTTGAAATACTAAAGGGTAAATTCATTCAATCAAATTGCTGTTGGCTTCAACCACGGCCTTCTTCCCTTCAGGTCATCTTTGATGTTACAAGGAGTTTTGTTGGCCTCTATTTCCACTGCGCCCCACACATAATAATCAATACGGCTGCAGTCTGAGGAGTTAGGTGGTTAGATATAAGGGATGATGCGGTTGCAGAAATTGTCTGACAGCCATGATTGGGTTCTTCTGCTTGTGGCGTGGTTGACAGACATAGGGTCTTCCACCAGCCACTCTCTTGACTCAGAGAAACACTATCTCCTCAAGGCACTTGAGTCTGTGGACCTCACGAACAAATTCGGCAGTTATTTTCGTATCAGAAAGATCAGGGTGAGTTTTCCGAGCTGCGGTCACATCAGAATCATCCAAGTCTTTCCTCTACACTGTCCTCGGATTGACACCCAATCACTCTGAAATTTTTGTATTGGAGCTTTCCATGAAAAAGTCAGGTATTTTTAGAGTTTGTTTCTCTTTAGTCAACAGAGAATACTTTTATTTGAAAGTTTGTTCTTGTTAGGCATTTTATGACGGTCGTCTTCGAGTATAGAATCCAGAGGTTAGCAGTGAATATTTCGGAGACAGTAGGAAAGCGTAGTTCAGGTTAGCAGTGGATATCGCAGCAAAGTAGCAGAGCGTAGTACTTCCTACTGTCATCTACGCCTGACAAGTTGGCATTGGTCATTCGGGTTGGGTAAACAAAAATGGCCGCCTTTATACACGACGGATAGAATGTTCTGCGTCTTCTGATTGGTTAACCTTGTATTGGTAGACTATAAAGGGAGTTAAGTCATTTGGATTGGCTCACTAGTTACATATACACAAAAAACTGTAACAGTTCGTGAAGTGATTTTTTCGTGATCCGAGGTTCCACTGTAGAGGTAAAAAAAGAAGCTGGAGGGAAGAGAAAGGCCAAAAACGTGAGAAGGGAGCAAAACAACGGTATAGAAAAAAGGGAGGTATAGAAATGAATTAGAAACTTAAAGAGGTGGGGAACGAAGAAAGAGAGAAAAGGACGTAAGTGGAGGGGGAAATAAAATAAAAGAAATAAGAGAGAAGAAAGTGGAGAGGAGAAATAAGAGAAAGAGAGATAAAAAAAAGGTATTGACGTAAAGAGAACGTCAGCAAAATAAGTGAAAAAAAGTGAGAAAGAAAGTGGAAGAGCAAAGTGAGAGAAAAAATGTTGAGAAAATAGAGAGGGGGCCGAGAAACGAGACGGACGTGCGTGAGGGAAAACGATTTCCATTGTTAAACCAACGACAAAAACGTCACCGGAAGTAAGAACCGGAAATGACTGCCAGAAACGCTCGATGTGGAAATTTGCAACAAATGACTACAGGACGCGACCTTAAAGAAAGGAAATAAAAAGAGAAGAGGAGAATTAAAAAAAAAAAGAAAGAAAGAAAAAGAAAACACGTGAAAGAGAGAAATTATTTCAGATTTTACCCAAGTCAGTTCTCCAGTAACGAATAGTGATTATAAGATCAATATATAATTACAAAGAACTACGTCAAAGGACGCTTCTTGTTTCTCATTTTCTTTTCTTTTCTTTTTACAGTCGATTAACTTAGAAATCATTGGATACGTGAGAATTGTTATCACGTTTAAGACAGCCTAGAGCAACATCTATTGGATGACTGTTTCAACGACGACAATTGTAGATAATGACATTGCGATAGGCTCCTTCAAAGAAAGAAGTTGGTGTCTCAGAACATGTCGATTGCTCTCCGTTCGGCCGTCAGCTCAATACGTGTAGCCTTGTGCCATACCAATTAAAATCAAATCGTAATGATATCCTGCTATTTCATCATAGCAGTTCAATCATATACCGTTTTAAATGTCTGGTTGTCGCTGGTTCTATAGGTGGAACTAGTCCAGTGGTTCCCAGCCGATTTTGCGTCATGCCCAACATTGGTATTTCTGGTGACCCCACCCTGTAATATTTCATTCTTGCATATTCAAAATTTTGCACAAAAAATACACACAAAATATTTTTATGGTTGCATACCGTATATGCATCGTATGTATAAACACACATTAAGATTACCACTCTCACACAGACTCACTAGAAAACAATTCACTGTTAAATCTCATTCTCGAATTGCCCCCTTATATATAGATATTGAATTTTATTTTATTTCAATGTTGACGTTTGGATAATTTACAGGAGAATTTTTACAAGATAATTTGTATTCTGAAAATGACAATTAAAATGTCACAACTTAAATAAAAATGTTGACATCGAATTGGTTTTCATATATTCCACACACACACATGTATATATATCAGGGCTACAAGAATATAGGACGCCCTTGGCTAAGATACAAAGACAAGCTGAAAAGCAACTTGTCAGCAGTTAATATACCACATAACGCCCTTGAGCGCTTA
Organism: Acanthosepion pharaonis; assembly: GCA_903632075.3. Classification (NCBI taxonomy): domain Eukaryota; kingdom Metazoa; phylum Mollusca; class Cephalopoda; order Sepiida; family Sepiidae; genus Acanthosepion; species Acanthosepion pharaonis. The sequence continues at coordinate 1,326,695 of CAHIKZ030000302.1, forward strand.
GCCTTGGAGAGTGTCGAATGGAGATCAACGTGTTTTAGTGGACTCAGCAATTTTCAATCTGCTTGTCTGAATCATTTTCAAGAAGTGAGATCAAGATCTAAAAGGTCAGCTAATCTAACAGTGATCTCATCTCACAATTGCTCCATATGTGGCCTCCTTTGTAAATCACTAGCTGGTCTTAAATGCTACTTAAGATTATCGCACAAAATTTCATAACTGAATCAATAAGCTGCCAGCTCCTCATACGTCGAAACCGACGGGAGAGTCCATTATTTATATATATATATATATATATATATATATATATATATTTCACAAGTATTATCTTTCATAAAAAATGTTATTTATGGAAGGTATTATTTTTAATATAAGGCGTTTTTGTCCTCAGTATCAAGTGATACAGTATCAATGTTCACGAATAAAACAAAATTTTCACGTATCTTTCGCTTTCATGGAAATTAAGATCTTACCATCAAGCCCAGTAGGTTTCATGGTAAGATTTAGCTAACAAACCCAATCCCCGACGAGTAGATATAATCTCCACGAAACCCAGGGCCCCGAAAGATAAGTGAACATTTAATTTTATTCATTACTATATATATATATATATATATATATATATGCATGTTTTATTAAAAACGACAGACAAGGTACTACGGTTGAGCTTTTTATTTAATTTTTCTTGTGTTCTGACAAGAGCTTTCATTTCTGGACAAAGGGTGTGTAAGAACTGTCCGAATATTTTATATTTCCGAGCGCTTTCGGCTATACATTTAGCCATTACCAAGGATGATTAGATTATCAGC
>CAHIKZ030000302.1:1330000-1380000 GCA_903632075.3 Acanthosepion pharaonis
AGGGAGGGAGAGAGTAGAATCCCTGACAAACGGATTTAGAAAGCCTTCCGGATATAAGGAATTGGTTACAATTCAGAATATGAGAAGTTATATTCCGATTAATATAAAAGAACTGAAATCAAACTTAACATTTATTTTCAGTATTTTATAGTAAACAAACTTACCTAATGGTGAGTGAAATATAACGGAATTTATTTTATGGAAAAAGCAATAAATTATGCAATGTTAATGAAAATTAATTAAATTAAGTATACCACATATGCAAAACAAAAAATGTAACGTGGATTTTTTTTTAATCGCTATTGCAAACTTACCTAATGGTGAGTGAAATATAACGGAATTTATTTTATGGAAAAAGCAATAAATTATGTAATGTTAATGAAAATTAATTAAATTAAGTATACCACATATGCAAAACAAAAAATGTAACGTGGATTTTTTTTAATCGCTATTGCATAATGATTCTTTTTCTTCTAATGTCATTCACAACTTTTTCCGCATTTCGTTTTGCTTTTGTTTTTGAAAATTTTTAAACAAAATACACTTTTTGACTATGCGTGTGTCATTGCAATCGTCATAGCCGAATTCTGGCTTTCTTTCCATAAAACTGACAAACTTTTCTATAGATTTTTCAATATCAGTTCAGATTTCATCACAGTCAGGTATTTTTTTTTATTTCCGTGTTCATTGTGACAGTGTGATCGCTGTAGAATAGTTACTTTGGAAGATTTTATATCATACAATGTTGATTTTCCTATGTTGAACTCAGCCATTAGTTACAATGAACTTTCAACCAGCGTCTAGTCTGTTTAAAATTTCCACATTTGCGATAACTCCAAAGTTGTCCTTTTCCTTTTTATTCCCATCATCCTTTGCATCAATACAAGGCATTAGGGAGAAATAAACATAAACAATTATCCAATGTAAATTTTCTGAAAAACAGAAATTTTAAATCAGTTACATATCACCCAAATAGTTCAAATATACACATCAAAATCATGTCCGGATATGAGGGATTCCGGATATGAGAGATTCCGGATATGAAGGATTCCGGATATGAGGGATTCTACTGTATTTGAGCTTAACAACTTTAACAAAATTTTTATAATAACAATCATAAATATGAATGCTGATTGTTATTTTAAGAAGTGGCTACAAATGAAAAGATCTGAAAGATTTTGAAAGTGAAAACTTCTTTAACATCTCTCTGAAACAGCTGCTAAATCAGAAATTTTAAAATTTTAAATCAAATGTTTCAAATATACACATCAAAATCATGTCCGGAAATGTTTCAAATATACACACTCCGGATAAAATCATTACCGGATATTTTATACAACTGAAAAGGTTATTGCAATCTTCTGGTGCAAATATGTTGAATGTGGAAGATTCTACTCAGTGATGGTCAGTGGTGTATCGACGTTGGATATTATGCATATCCACTAATAAATACTTATAGGTCTTTTCATAACGTTGAGCACTGTATTTTAATATCTGAGGAAGAAATATATTTATACGTACCAATTATGTGTATGTAGATTTTATCCACCCATTAACACATATATATATATACATATATATATATATATATATATATATATATATATATATATATATATATATGACGTTTTATTACAAACGACTGACAACGAAGGTTTAATTAATCATTTATTAAGTTTTGCAGCAATCTAGCATTTTTCAGGAAGAAATATATTTATGCGTACGTGCAATTATACGTGTCGATTTTAAGCCGGTAAATATATATATATATATATATATATATATATATATATATATATATATATATACACGCAGTTAAAAACAGCAATCTAACATTTTTCAGGGATTAAAGAATATAGAAATTGTGCATAGTTATAATTGTAGAAAGCGCTTTCGGCTAATTGTGTAGCCATTATCAAGTATATCTGGGATGGCGAGATTCTTTGTGTGGCTGCTACATAGTGTGAGGGCTGCGTTTCTTGGGAGCCACTGCTATCTGAGAACAATATTTTGAACATTTAACACGCTCTCTACTCTGCTATATAGTATGGAATGATAGGAATAAAATTTAATAGGTTGAGCCTCCTAATAGGAATGAAAAGGATCTTGTATTATCAAATAGAATTTTCCTTAAAGGTTGTCTATTGGAATATTTTCCATTTAATCCGAGGCTTACAGCCACTACCCTCAACAGGAATTAATGATGATCCTCATGTGCCTAATTTTTGAGAATTCCACATCAAGATCCTTGTATTTTGACAGTTTTAAAGGAATCCTTCAATTTCTAATAATATTGTCCATTTAATCTGATAATAAGGAATTAATGATGTCCTCATGTGCCTCCTTTTTGAAATTCCACTTAGAATTCCACTTCAAGATCCTTGTATTTTGACAGTTTTATTATTATTATTATAATTATTATTGTTATTATTATTATTATTTATTATTCCTTTGGTTTCTGGTGTATACTCATTTCTTTCCGGGTCCCCACCAGAGACATAAGGTCAGAAATGGCACCATAACATTTTTTGATGAGCAGTTTTGAAAAAAAAAATCGCATATATTTTACATAAAGCCTATTTTACATAAAGCCCTTCGTAAGGTGTGACTGTACTCGTGAGAACAATTTTTTGCATTTATTTAAGACATGAATCCCTTTAATGAGCCTATTAGTATCTTTTTTTTAATCAATCCGAGGCCTTCTCCTACTACAGGTATTATTGATGTTATCATGTGCTACATTTTTGGGATATCCATTTCCAGATCCTTATCTATTGATAGCTTTTAGAAGATCTTCACGGATACATTGCAGTCTGCAGGTACTGCCATATCAACAAAGAGGCAATTCTTTTTACAGTCTCTAATCACGATGTCTGGACGATTAGATTTGATTGTTCTGTCTGTGTTTATGCTTTAGTCCCATAAAATTGTTACAGTTTCTGTCTCCGTAACCGGGTATAGGTGGTGTTCACGCAGTTTCCTTTCCATAAGTGTTGCAGCTTTTTTGCAGATATTGGCCCACTCTCTCATGCCTTGATTTGTATTCAGTGGGTACCAATAACGTGCAACCTGATACAAGATGGCCAATTGTTTTTGGATATTTATCGCAGATCTGCATTTTGGGCTAACACAAATTATTATTATTATTATTATTATTATTATTATTATTATTATTATTATTTCCTTTGATTTGTTTTCGTTGTATACACATTACCTTTTGGTACCCATCCAGTGTCCTAAGGTCAAATATGGCATCATGACGTTTTCCAATAAACTTTTTTTTAACCTAAGAACATATACATTTTACATAGGTAAATCCTTTAGAAAAGTGTCAGCTGTACTTGTGAGAACAATGTTTTGTATTTCTTTAAGACATAGACTACTATAGATTCTGTCAATGAGTCTATCAGAACCTTTTCCACTCAAAACGAAAGATCCAACAATACCAGAAATTATTGATGTCTTGATGTGCTAGATTTCCACTTCAAGATCATTGTATTTTGATAGTTATTTGAAGATCTTCCATGATACATTACAATCTGCAGAAACTGCCATGAGAATAAGAAAGCACCTGATTTTGAGGTTTTTGTTTGCTATATATAGGTGATTAGCTTTTGTTCTCTCTGTGTGTAAAAATTATTACAATTCATATGTCTATAATTAGGTTTGGGTATTTCTCATACTAATTTCGAAAGTTTCCTTCTCATAAAGAATGCAGATTTACCTGCGCAGACATTTTCCCATCTTGTTATGCCGAGTTTTATATTTGGTGGATACTAATACTTTATACTGCATTTGGAACATAATTTTTCAGTATGTGTTTTTCATAATTTTTAGTTAAAAAAAATTTGTCCTGTGCAGCAAAAATGAAAAACTTCAGTTTCAGCTTTTATAAAAAGATCAACTCTTTCTGGATATTCATCACAGAATCTGCATTTGGGACATAATTTTTCAGTATGTGTTTTTCATAATTTTAAGTTAACAAATCCTGTGCAACAAGATTAAAACCTTCGGTTCCAGCTTTTATTCCTCCACTATGCAACCTTTTGTGTACACGAGACTTGTCTACATAAGCTTGTTTGGCATGGGTAGAGAGCTGACCATGAAATGGTTTATTTTGTCATAGTTTCGGAATTTGGTCACTTACCTTTCTTTTTTAGGTTCTTTGCCGCTGCAGTAGGTGGGTTATGGCTAGTTGCTCCTCTTCATCTACTTGAAACTCCCTTTCGAATTTGGGGACTTCTTTTATTAGGCAATGAATGTTATTATTATTGTTGTAGTTGTTGTGTTTTGCCTTTCCTCTGTGGTGTACGAGTTAACCCCATATGTCAACCAGAGTGTCCTACAGACAAGGAGTTTTTTTTATAAGATGTATAAAGGTGTCGTAAAATGCAATCAGTGAGAAAAATGCAATTATGATCAACATATGGGCATAATTTAGGAAAGCTGAATCATCTTGTTTAAACTCCTCATCGGTCTTTTGAACAAGAGTCGGGGTTTCTTCGTTGTTTACTGTTTAAGATTGGGTTTCCGGTTCCTTCTACTCATTCTCTTTCACTTCTTGTGGTCCTTTGCGTCTTAATATCATTACCAACTTGTTTTGGGTTGATTTGATGAAAAGAATTACTATAAAAATGGTATGTCTAATTAGTAAGAAGTAAAATGAAGCTGTGTGAATGATAGATATATAAAGTTGCATTGTGTTGTATATTATAGAACAGTCTCTCTTGAGAATGAATATTTTTTTTAATTAGGCCTTCTGATTTTAACTTAATTAATTTTTAGTGCTCATGTTAATTTAGTCCGTGGGCTGGATAATTGTACTGTAATCCTAAATTGTGGACAAACTATGGACACTCTAAGAGAGAAGAATATCTCCTTCGATTTTACAGTTAAAGGAAAAATGAAGAACTACGGTTTAATTAGAGAGAATGTCCAAAACATTTGGCCGCTACTTCTCTGCACTGATTGAGGTCATCACTTAGCCAAAGTCCATCATGTTGGCGGGATAAGATCTGCATAAAATGTATTTATGCTGATTTAATAAGGAATTGTTCAGCAAGCAAATTCTATATTAGTGCACAGTGCGGGGGAACGAAAGTATGGCTGTTATAATCAAGTCTACCGGCAACATATTGCTTGTTGTTTTTCATTTGCGTTTGTTGTCTCGTCTTCGCTGTTTCACAATGGCTAATACTTCTTTCCTTGACGCATGGAAGCCAATAACTTAAGCGATGACGATAAATGGATGAGGAGAAACGTATCTTTCTCCACCGCACGATAGAAAGCTTAATTCTTTAAATAATTCCACTAAACCGCAAGGGGTCACTGAGAGTGAAAGAAACTGAGAAGACATAATTGAGGAGAAAAGACAATAAAAAACAGGGTTAAGAAAAAAGTAGCGATTGTCGTTGCATTAAAATATTTGAAGGTTGTATTAGAATAGAACTTACGGTTTCAACAGAAAAATGATAAGACTTCCAAACGAATTCCATATTACACTTAAATTCGCGCGGTCGAGGTACCAAGGAAGAAAGATAATCAGAACAGTTGCCACGAAAATATGTATAGAAAAAAGCACCGAGAAACGACGTTACAACGATCTTAAAGTAACTGAAGCCGAGATGCCAGGTCAGGTTTGATAGTATTGCAGATTCCTCTTTGGATGCTTTCAAGAAACTCCTGGTAAATTCCCTTGGACTTACTCTCTTGGAGGTTAGCATCAGCCATATAATAATAGAAGACAGAAAAGTTTGGTATTCGCTGGAAATCTCCAAGTGATGTGGTTTTGGTTATTTGGTAAAGTCTGGGATTAGGTAACGCCAGGCTGTAAGATCTGATGAAGTATTGTCTTAAGATATAGACGTTTCATACGATTGGAAGCATTGGCCTGAAAAGATGAAGAACTTTGAGATATTAATCGCAGACCACAGAATCAAGCCGGTATAGAAACGTAACCATTCGTGGATACAGAAGAAGCTAAATGTGACACCGAAATCCAAAGACGAATAGCGAAAGGTGCCTTCCAGAAAGTAAGCAAAGGATTAAGAGACAGGGCAATCTTAACAGAAAAAGTGTTGAACTTCTATGCTATATCTAGCTTCCTTTGTGATAGAGATAGTGACAATTTCCTTACTGATGATACAGACACTAGAAGCGGGGGATATTTAGTTTTATAGAAGGATGTCTTGAGTATCAGTCTATATTTCTGAGATAATGTATTATGCACACTATTTACATTATTCGGACTATTATCCTCCTATTTGTCGCCATATTTATTACAATGTTTCGGCCGTTGTACGCTCCGACCTTCTTCAGGTGGTTGGAATGTCGAACTGAACCCTTTATTTCGCTCACTGGGGTAGACTGTTCTAGTTCCACGTGCCGTCTTTAATGGATGTCAGTTATCAATCTTCTGTTAATTCCCTCTCCAAGTTCTCCACTACCTTAACCGGGTTTTGAACTCACACTATTAGGGTACTCTCACTGGATCTAACCAACACCTTTATCCACTGTGCCATGTGTCCTTGAGGACACATGGCACAGTAGATAAAACATTGGTTAAAGCAGTGGAGAACTTTTGTTTTCTGTTAAAAAATTCTCACACATTTAAATGATTGCACTTGCTCGGGTTGAGCATTTCCATTTACAGTCCACATTAGATTTTGTCTTCATTGGAATAGGTTTCCCTTAAAGTAGTGTTCTCAAATATCTGGCGCCTTCTACACATAAACATATGAACTACGCAGTATTTTTATCTTATTGCAAATATATGCCCTGTTTTGAATAGTTAAAAATAAAAAAAACACGCATTTCTTTTAAACAAATGTTGTAAACAAATTCAAACATATTTACTAGAATTCGATTTATTGATCGTAAACTACGCAATTTTTTTTCATTTTTAAGAGCTGCATCAAGGACGGCCATTATTTTAGTTTTAATATTTACCTATGTGCAGAATAAAAAAACAATAATATATATATATATATATATATATATATATATATATATATATATATATATATATATATGCATTGGTACATTAGAACATGCACATATTCACTACAAAATTGTATATTTTCGTTTCAACGTCAAAAAAGGGGAAACCTTTTTTAGACGTCTCATCAGGTGGGGAATTATGGAGTTACTAAAAATCTTTTTATTCAGAAATACAGTTATCGAAGTAAATATCCCCTACTTCCGTTCTTTGGAAAATTTCATAAAATGTCTTCTAGAATTTACATGTAGAGATGGAAGGGAATCTAATGTATTATGTAGGTAGTCATGAGCGGACGAAAAGGAAGGGAAAACGAAAAAAGAAAGGCTAAGGGAAAAGAAATAAAGAGGCTATGGTAAGAGGATGAAGTGATAAGTGGTAAGAGGAGATCAAATCTGGCCATAGAATTTTCTTAGGATGTAGAATTTGAACTTCAATGGTCTCTTCGGTTGGTTAGGTAGGGGTTTCAAGTAAGACATAATAGAGAATAATAATTTGCAGCTAGATACAGAAAAAAAAAGATACCTAACATTCTAACCTTTAATTTAACTGTATCTAGCCGCAAACAACTATTTTCGTATAGATATTTGGAGACTGCATACTGTACTGCTTGTCATTCACGCCAGAATCTCAAATACGAACATTTCATAGTGTTTAGGTGTCACCCTTAAGACAGTGAAGAGGATTAAGAAAGAGTTGGATGAGACTAGTGGTGATTACGGAGGTGTTTGTAGTGATCATTAGTGATGGAGACGTTATGCCTCCATTCATCTTCCCACAGGGCCTCAAACTCAACACAGAGGCCTACATCAAGTGCCTTGAGGAGTTATTGCTGCCCTGAGTCAAGAGGGTCGCTGCAGGAAAACTGGCAACAGGACTCTGTACCATGCAACACAAGCAAGAGAATGCAATCATGGCTGTCAGACAATTACAGAGATCACCCCTTGCATCTGGCTACCTAACTCCCCAGACTGCAATCCCCTTAATTATTTTGTGTGGGGCGCATTTGATCGAGAGACCAAGGAAACTCCTTTAACACCAAAGATGAACTGAAGGCAAGGATTAAACCAACTTAAACAAAGAGGCTGTCCAGAAGAGTTGCACGAGATTCCAAAGTCGTCTGCAGCCAATGTCAATTTTATTGAATAAATTAACTGTTTAGTATTTCAAGATATGTTTGTGCAATTTTGGTAAACATATCTGCTAAAATTAGACTGCAGTGTAATTTTAATGTTTACGTCATTTAGACGACAATTTATCCATCGCGCCTTAAGAACCAAATAACACACACACAAACACTAAACAGAGACACATCCCCCCACCAGGTCCAACAAAACTGTCAAACTGACCAGAGAATTCAGAGTAACATGTATCTATCCAGATCTTATCTCAAATAACAACTTAAAAGAGACTGTTTGGCCAACACAAGGAATGTTAAAAGATTCATGTCAAAAAAGATAAAAAAAAAAAAACAAATGAAAACTACAGACAAAAAGTTCATTTCTCCAGCAAAAGACATACATTTCTGTAGTTTAGTGCTACCAACAAGCAGAAATATTTTTCCTCCCGGTGATGGCCATTTCGGTCGAAACTAGTCGAGGAATCTAAATGGAATAATAATAAAAAAAACGAAAGAATATTAATCTACAACTCAGTGTGTCTAAAGATTTTAATTTTTTATTTTCTTATTGTTCAAAAAATATATATATATATATATATATATATATATATATATATATATATATATATATTTATATATTTTGAATTTTTTCTTCTTTCTTGCTGACATGTTCAGTTTATGGCATTCCCAACAACTGTTGGTCATGTGTTCGGCCCATGGTATTCTCAGCATCTCTCTATAGCTTGTTGGCTTCAATTGTTCTTCATCTGTGAGAAGATTTTCCAGCATTCGCTGCCATATAGATGAACCGATACTACATATGTGTTCAGCACTTTTTTCTTTGTTTCTAACGAATTGTGTATCTTTTGGAAGGAAGTCTTTTGCTCTTCCACAGCTCCTTTGGATTTTGATTATATATTTTCTGTTCTTTGTCAAAACACTTCTCAGATCCTAAGCATTTCGTATTTACTTTATATTGCTATCTCCAACCAGTCGTTCGCACCACAGATTGATCATTTCATCGATCCTAAAGATATGGTACATAAAAAACGACCAAATTATTGGTAATGATTTTGCAATACAAAACTATTCAATTACTTACATTATTTACATTATACAAACTTTTGTCCTTATCTTTATTGTCATGTACACAACGTTTCAACCGTTGTACGCTCCGGCTTTCTTCAGGTGAATGTACTCAAGGACACATTGCTCAGTGGATAAAAGCGTTTGTTGGATACAGTGACTTAATCCAAAGATTTGTGAGTTCTATAGCTTCCTACGGTAGTGGTGAACAAACTCTTGAGGAGTTCAGTTAAAGAAAGATAATTGAGACATCCGGAAGAGGCATGGCACTTCGACGAAACTGGTGATTCAATTCTAAATTCCAATCAACTGAAAAAGGCGGGAGCATACAACGGTCGAAGCGTTCTCATCATGACAATAAAGATGAGTCCGAACAATGTGAATAATATAAACAATCACAATACCTCATCTCAGGAATATAGAAAACGATTAAATATTAGGAATAAAAGGGTTACTAGAGATTTCATAGATTTTAGTTATTGAATACCGCTATACTGTGTATAATGTACATTCTTTGCTACGGATTTTACTACATGTCGTCGTCAACTTACGATATATGCAACTTACGACTGTTTGACTTTACCGCGAATTGGTATGTCTGGCCACGACTGCTCCACGTCTGAGAGTTTGAATGTTTCCCAGCTTCGTGTAGGATAATTTCCGTCTACTTTTCGGCAAACGCTAGCATCCCAACGCGCACCTCAAGCTCAGTCCTCTTTAGAACACAATTTTCCCTGAATTCGTTTCTGTCTTTGAAATTTTTTCTTCAAAATAACCTCGAAGCTGTTTAAACGCTTTTCTAATAATGAGATTTATTTTGATTAAATCTATAAATCCGCAGCCTAGTACCAATTTATAAACTGAATTTAAATCTGAAATTTGCACTGTGTTATATACTCGATATACAGGTCGCCGTCGGCTTACGTCTTATGCGACTTACGACGGTTCAACTTTACGGCCATAACCGCGAATTGGTATATCTGGCGGTCAGGCCACGACTGCTCAGCGTCTAGCAGCATGAGTGCTTTCCTGTTTGGTTTACAAAAAATTCTGCACGAGCTGGCAGCAGTGCCAAGGTTCAATCCCGCGCCTCAAACTCAGTGTTAGCGCAGCCTCGGTACAATACACTTTTTCCCCGAGTCAATTCGTGTCTTTGAAATTTTTTCTTCAAGAAAAACCCCTGGAGATGTCTGCCAAGAGGAAATTGTCTTTGTCCATTCCACAGCCTGCAAAGCAGGAAAGAAACGCTATTGATCTCGACACATAAAAATGGTTGATCAAACAGTACGAAAGTGGAAAGATAGTTCCTGTGATTGCACGTGATCTGAAGTTATCACACGCTCCTGGTTCGAAAGACAGAGAAAGAATTTGGAATGTTGTGAAAGGTTCTACACCGATGTGATCGACAGTCAAAACGAAGCAACGGGCCGGGCTAATCCACGAAATGGAAAAATTGACGCATATGTAGATGGAAGGTCAGATCCGATTTACAAGGATTAAACCGATGACACACGATATATTTCGTCCATATCATGAAATCTATGAGCAGAAAAAGAAGAAAAAAAATAGACAAAGCTTACCATTTTTGTTAAAAAGAAACAAACAACTTCACCGGCTATCCGGTCCATCGAAGAATTAAAATATTTTGAACGCCGACTAAAAATATTTAGGCAATGTGAATAGGAAGTACGCAGATATCAATAATATTCACCTTGTCACTTTTGAATAATCATGATGGTCCTTGGGATTGATAATGGTGTGGTTTTCCGTTAACTTCTCCATGGTGATTTTATTGAGACACCACCTGTAGTTAGTTGGCCGTAGACTCATCAAGAATTTTTTCATGATTTAATAGATGTCATATTTCGCCCTACAGGATTGCTAACTACTATCCCTGTCCGAATAAAGACGCGCGAAAGAGCAGTTCTATAAAAAACTAAAGATCTCTTAAAAACAGGTAAATATTTAACTCTGACTAATATTTATAAATCCCGCTTTATGTATTATTTTTGTTTTTCCTCTGTATTTACCTGTACGCTTTTCTGGTAAATATGGACACATTTAAACAATTTTCTGTCATCATTCTTTGCTTTAGATTTTTGCTATCTATCTATCTATCTATCTATCTATCTATCTATCTATCTATCTATCTCAGAGTGTTCATATCTATCTATCTATCTATCTATCTATCTATCTATCTATCTATCTATCTATCTATCTCAGCCTGTTCGTATCTATCTATCTATCTATCTATCTATCTATCTATCTATCTATCTCTCAGTGTTCATTCATATCTATCTATCTATCTATCTATCTATCTATCTATCTCAGCCTGTTCATATCTATCTATCTATCTATCTATCTATCTATCTATCTATCTATCTATCTATCTAGCCTGTTCGTATCTATCTATCTATCTATCTATCTATCTATCTATCTATCTATCTATCTATCTATCTATCTCAGCCTGTTCGTATCTATCTATCTATCTATCTATCTATCTATCTATCTATCTATCTATCTATCTATCTCTGACTGTTCATATCTATGTATCTAATTTATTAGTGTCCAAAGAATGACTTCTTCGATGATTGATTGATTTAATTGCTTTGACATCTTATCAACCATTTGCAGATTAATTAAAAACAGAAAATAGTTTTAGGGTGTAAGAATTCATCTTGATTTGAAGATAATAATTGTTTAGCAATAAATGTATTACTACCTTAACTCATAGCTGGGGGGGGTGGAAGACGTGAATTCATAAGTTTCCCAATTGTTTTTGCGCGTAAGTGAATATAACGAACCCAACTGAAATTGGAACTCGGCTCTCCAATTAACAATTTCGAGTTCTTATTCTATCGCACCACCTACACATCCAAGCTTACTGCACCTGATGCGCGCAAGCGAGCATCCATCTTGGTACTGGCCAGGCTCGATGTTTCAACGTGATATGGCCATAAGTCGACTTGTTACTGATAGAAAGAAAACAAATTTTTAAATCTTAAAAAAAGATAATATATTTCCTCGTTCTTAATAAACTAATCTAAGATAATTGACAAAGTAAATTTAAGGGTAATTCAGAATTGTAACGGAAGCTGTCGTATTAGTGTGAACTTAGTACGAGGGGAAAATACGTGTTCTAGTAATCGACGCAGACACCTTCCAAGGGTCGCTTCTCTGACCAATCCTATTTTTACATTATATAAATGATATGCCTCAGAGTATAGTCCGATCATTTGTGAATATCTATACTGGTGATATGACGGTATACAGATGCACCTCAAGAGCTCTAGATGACCAGAGATTGGTAACTGATCTTGCCTCTAACCTAGCTCAGTGGGGGAAAACTGACTAGTTATATATTCTGTGCCTCGTTAACCGAACAAGTTATCCTACTCCATCGCGGATGTGACCCTGAACTATCACCAATCACGATGTGCCTTATGGAGGTCCCGTACCTCAGTCGCCTAGCGAGATTTAAACTCAATGTAAACCTCTGTTGGGACTCATACATAGGATCGTCGATAAAGAAGGTGGAAAATTGATTGGTTCACATCACCGCTCTAATAACAGACTTTCACTTCCTGATATCTTCTACTTGTACAAGAGCCACATCAGGCCGTAAATGGATTACTGCTGTCATACATGGACAGGAGCTGCCTGGGCTTCATTTTCCAGTCTTGAAAGATTTAAAAATTGTCTCCGCGTCCCTAAGAGTGATGGATTATTTTCCATCGTTAAAGCTGTTTTCCACATATGAAATATCGGCTCTCGCTGTTCTATCGCTATTTCCAGGGAAAATGTTCAGACGAAATACATTCTTTATTTCATCCAGTTTTAATCTTCACGGCAAAGACTAGCCCTGCCACGCACATTGTAACGAACGACCCTCATTTACTTTGTATTCCACGAGTGAGACGTATGTTCAACTCGAGCAGATTCTTCCCATGAACCGTTTTGTAGAACCGACACCTAAGAGGGTGCTTCCTCGATCACTACCATCTTAATCTGCTCAAGTCTTGTGTTAACCGTCATCTTCCCCACATCTTTCCATAAACTGTACCTCTTACTCTGCAATTTTCTAAGTCGAGTGGTTCTTGAACCTTGTACAGTGAGAATATTAATTGTAAAAATTACTATGATGGTTATTTTCTGGAAAATCCTGTTGTACCGTTCCTGTATGTACTTGACTCCCGCGATATTCTCTACCTTTGCAAGAGCAAGATCAGCTCAAAAATGGGGTACTGTTGCCATATAAGAGAAAGAGTTGCAAAGTCTTCACTTTCCTATCTTGATTGAGTCCAAAAGCGTCTTCGTGTCCTTGGAGGTGACGAATTATTTTCCACCCTACAACCTCTTTCCTCACGTATCTCAAGCCTCTGAATCTTCTATCGCTATTTCCAAAAAAATTGCTCAGACCAACTGCATTCCTTAGTTTCGCCAGTTCTAACGTTTAAGGCTAGGACATGCCATGCCGCGCAGATGGTAGTGAACCACAGCCATTCCTTTCGCATGCCATAATTGAGATGGAAGTTCCACTCGAGTAGAATCTTCCAAACCAACTGCTGCTTTACGGAACCGACTTCCAAGAAAATGCTTCTCCCGATCAATACAATCTCAACCGGTTCAAGTGTAGGGTTAACCGATATGTTTCCCACATATCTACATAAACTGGACATCTTTTCAACTTTCTATTTCAAGTGATTGTTGTAAAGGATGGGGGCACTTGACACTATTCAAGGTTTACATCACCTCAGATTAAGATACCCATGCAAATCTCTCATGTTGAATGATCAAATACAGATTACATAAAGTCTGGAGATTTCATATTTTCGTTTCGCGTAGTTGGTTTAAATCTCAAACCGGGAAGCGAGAGTTGGCTGAAGAGGGTGAAAATCCAATATATAAAATTCTGTGACTTCCGTTAGACTGTCCGTCCGTCACACCTCTAAAATAGCCATACATTGACAGATGGAAACCAAATATTTTGGAGAAATAAAAATAGGTAAGGGAGTACAAAGTACATTTCTTTTTACTAAAATGCGTAGATTAATACAAGAAATTTTCATTAAGTTTTTGGGAAAAATTATTTATTATTTAATGTGCAAAATACTCCCACTATTAAAAAGAATAAATGATTAAAGTAACAAATGCTTGTTTAATAACATGCAATATTTTTTAGATATTTTTCTTTAAGTTTTTATTTCCAAGAATTCAATTTCCAGTTAGCCTACGTTTGCGAGAACCATAAACAAATCAGAACATCAAACGCTTCAAAAAGTTGGAATTTGGTCCCAGAAAGAAATATTTACGCATGGCCAGTTGTATGTTGCATGCTCAAGAGTAAGAAACCCTAAGACTTTATTCTTTGCTGTTAAAATGGAAAAAGAAAAAAAAATGTTTCTTAAAAATATTGCTTACCATGAAGTTCTATAAAATTAAATTAAATCAATAATTAAACCGCCAAATAGGTTTTTGTCAAATTATTATTTGAGGTTATTCTAATTTCATCGATTAGTTTAAGGAATTGAATGAAACATAGCGTTTGCGCATCTTGACAAAAAATGTTAGCGCGTTAAATTCAACAGTAATAAATGTCGTGACGATTTCAAGAAAATTCTAGTTTTTAAAACGTCGCAAAGAATGGGTCATCGTTAAACCGCTAAGGAGGCTGGAAAAACATGAAATAATATCCAAGTCACCCAGAAGAAACACGCTGATGCCGGAAGCATTTGTTTATGAAAAAGACAAGATTTTCTCTTTGGATGCTCTTTTTTGTGTCAGACGTAAAAAAAAAAGAAAAAGTGATTGTCTATCAATCCCTGAAAATTAATTACCTTTTCAAGGACACCTTCATGACTGCACTTTTAAAAAAAAAATGGATATAAAAGAAGCTAATACCAAATAAAGAGAAAAATCTTTACGAACACAAATATTTCGAATGTTTCACTGGTGTCCTGTCGTAGCAATTGTAAATGTAATTTCTTGACAGCTGCGGTGATTTTTAGCAAGCTACGGATGTTTTCAATGAGCTACAATTATAAATGTTATTAAAGACCTTGCTTAAAAAAAAAAAAAAAACTAGATCTTGTTGAAATCTTTCTTCTTTCCTCCGAAACTGTAAAGTCAGAGTATTCCCTGCTGTCTGCGGTAATCCTTGTGTGCTATGAAATATTTTAAGAGATCTCTTATGAAGAAAATAGTGACATATTAAAAAGATGATGTTGAAGTTGTTTTTTTTTACTTTATACTATATTACTTTACATACTAATAAATTAGATAGATAGATAGATAGATAGATAGATAGATAGATAGATAGATAGATAAGAATTCGTTTAAATAAATAAAATATGAATGGATATGAATAGAACTAAGATACGAACAGATTTAGATAGATAGATAGATAGATAGATAGATAGATAGATAGATAGATAGATATAAACAGACTGAAATAAATATATATTTTTTTACTTTATACTATAGCGGAAATGCTAAGGCGTTCCTTAATGTCTTATACAAATATATAATGGTTCAGCTTTCATCTTGAAGGCATTAAATGATGTCTGAGGTACGTTCCAATATTTAAAAAAATCCTCCTTTAAAGACTTTTTCACATTTTAAGTTAGTATGAAGCAGGTAACAGCAAAAGAAAACAAAGAATGCAAACAAAAGAAAACAAAAGAAAACAAAAAGAAAAAAAAGCAGCTTAACCCTTGCAGCGGTAATTCACATCCCAACTGAATAAATAATCTATCTCAGCTATTTTCGGTATTAAGCCTCAGTGGCTGTCCTATACGATCGGAAACGGGCACATGTATCGAGGGTAATTACTCTGTCAATCAATTTGCCTTTCCTACAGCGAAGAAGTCACAGGAAGCCGCGGTTGATTGGACCTCTAAGGAGACGACGATAGGCCGGAGTTAGCGGCTGACCGGTTTATGCTAATAACAAGACGCATATTAAAAAAAAAAAAGAAAAATCTCAACCACACAGACCATGAGCGGATATAAATGCGATAACGAACACGTTTATGTTTACGTGTAATCGAAATAAGCCAATCAGATGCCTGCTTTCTATTAACCTTGAGGTACGCATGCTTGTCCGGACAAATGCGCTCTCATTCGCTGAAGAATATTCACTGATTTATGCAAATTAAATCAGGAAAGAAGCATGAAGGTATGAGCTTTATACCTGAGTAGAGAGAAAAAAATGTCGTTGTAGAAGAAGGAGGAGGAGGAGGAGGAGAAGAAGAAGAAGAAGAAGAACAACAACAACAACAACCACAAAAAGAAAAGAAGAAGAATGAAAAAAGAAGAAGAATGAGAAAAGAAGAATAAGAAAGAGAAGAATAAGAAGAGGAAGAAGAAAAAGCATAATAAAAAGAATAATAATATTTATAATAATAAGAACAATAAGATTAAAAAGGGAAATAATAATAATAAAAATAATAATAAGAGGAATATGAAGAATAAGCATAACAATAAGAATGAAAAGAAAAAGGAATAAGAATTAGAAGAATAAGTCTAATAAGAATAAGAACAATAATAACAAAATAATGATAAGATGAAGAATAAGAGGAATAAGAATGAGAAGAATAAGAATAAGAATTAGAATAAGAAGAACAATAATAATAAGAAGAAAAAGAATGAGAATAATAATAAGAATAAAAGAATAAGAATAAGAATAAGAAGAATAAGAAAAAGAATTAGAACAATAAGAATAAGTTTAATAATAATAATAATAATAAAAATAAGAAGAAGAAGAAGAATTAGAATAATAAGAACAATAATAATAAGAAGAAAAAAGAATAAGAATAATAAGAAGAATAAAAAATAAAAAATAAGAATAAGAATAAGAAGAATAAGAATAAGAAAGAATAAAATAATAAGAATAAGAATAAGAAGAATAAGAATAAAATTAGATAAGAACATAATAAGAAAAAAAGAATGAGAATAACAAAGAAGAATAAAAAGAATAAAAATAAGAATAAAATAAGAAGAAAAGAATAAGAATTAGAACAATAAGAACGAATAATAAGAAGAAAAAATGAGAATAATAAGAAGATAAAAGAATAAAAATAAGAATAAGAATAAGAAGAATAAGAATAAGAATTAGAACAATAAGAACAATAATAATAAGAAGAAAAAGAATGAGAATAATAATAAGAATAAAAGAATAAGAATAAGAATAAGAATAAGAAGAATAAGAATAAGAATTAGAATAATAAGAACAATAATAATAAGAAGAAAAAGAATGAGAATAATAAGGAATAAAAGAATAAAAATAAGAATAAGAATGAAGGGTTAGAACAATAAAACAATAATGAAAAGAAAAAGAATGAGAATAATAATAAGAATAAAAGAATAAGAAGAAGAAGAAAACCAATAAGAATAAGAATTAGAATAATAAGAACAATAATAATAAGAAGAAAAGAAGAGAATTAGAATAAAAGAATAAAAATAATAATAAAATATTGTGTAAGAACAATAATAATAAGAAGAAAAGAATGAGAATAATAAGTGAATAAAAATAAAATAAGAATAAGAATAAGAATCTTAAGTATAAGAATTGAACAATAAGAACAATAATAATAAGAAGAAAAGAACTGAATAATAAAAAACCCGGCATGAGAATAAGAATAAGGAATAAGAATAAAAATAGAACAATAAGAACAATAATAATAAGAAGAAAATCTAGAAGAATAAGAATAAGAATAAGAATTAGGGAAATAAAATAAGAAAAAAAAATGGAATAATAATGAAAAAGAATAAAAAATAAGAATAAGAAGAATAAGAAAAAGATAGGACAATAAGAATAAGTTTATAATTAATAATAAAAATAAGAAGAACAGAAGAATAATAATAAGATCAGAATAATAATAAGAAGGAAAACCGCTCAGATAATAATAAGAATTATTAAAGACCACAAAACAAAAATCGGTGAAATCAAAATACTTAAAAAGAAGACAAAGACGAATTCCCTGCCAGATACAGAAGCAATGTATCTTTGAAGATATTCAAAAGTTGTCAAAGTACAAGGACCTTGAAAGAAATAGAAATGCGAAAATGTGGCATATGGGAACATACTAAACATTGTGTCAGCCCAAAAATGCTGATTTGTAATTCCAGAAACGATTGATCAGGACTATGTTGGAAAATAAAAACCCGGCATGACCAGTAGACTATATCTGAAGGGATTCCTGGAAAGTGAACACCCCCATGCCGGTTACGGAGATAGGACCAGAAAATTGTTCAGAACAACAAAGTCAGATATTGTTATTAAAGACCACAAACAAAACCTTATTGATACGAAGGACTTGTATCTTTGAAGATATTCAAAAGTTTTTTTTTTTTTTGTCAATCCCTGTTGTAGTTGGAGCTCTAGGACTGTGGAAAAGATTGTACGCCATTTCTAAGTCCATGCCTCAAGGAGATACAGAAAATTGTTCTGACAAGCGGGACCTATGTAAAGAAAAATGTGTAAACGCCAGAAAATGTCTTGTTTAAAACGCTTTTGGTTATTTTTACTTCACCTCTTTAAATTTTCAGACGCCTGAAAATGACTCATGTGAGTTAAATGCTTGGACATCGCGTTGATCTCGGTAGGAAAGCGTTAAAAAGGATTAGTCATCAACTATGCAATATAACGGCAATGGTAGAAGTAATTCTCATTTACTTTATTCTCAAATATATATATATATAATGCGATATATAAATATATATATATATATATATATGAGGCTCCTCAGCTGTTTATATAACATTGGACGTGGTAACTTATGTTTGCTTGTGGAAGTTCCCCATTATCTAATGAGACCTTCCTTTTTACTTTGCACTCACCCTTTCTCCGACGAAAGTATAGATTGACGTGGTGAGTTGAAAATTAACCCAGAACATGTGGGGCAATTGTCCTCGCAGTTTTAGTGATAGAGTCTGATGTAGACGTTGATTTGGGACTGGTGTCGTCCGATATTGGTGGTCTCCAATATTATTTTGCATTGGGCCTACTGAATCCGCGGTTACGTCAATTTCCATTTCTTCTGGTTCATTACTCGCGGTATTTGGTTTATACTGTATGTTGGGCGATAAAGGAATATAATCCGTGTCGATCACCATAGAGGATTTACTAGGTAGCTGCGTCCAGACTCCAGGACCTGCACAGGTATTATACGTTCTGGTACTGGCCCAGATGTAGTTAATCTATTTTCCGTGTGGCAATCTTGAACCGGCTGTAAATCGGGGAACCATGAGGTAGAGGAACCCGTTCCCTGTGTAGAATGATGTGGGACGTTAACCACTGGGTGGATCCTATGGGGGAAGCGACGGTTGCATAGAGTTACCAGATTGCTTTCATTTACCCGCTCACTGTAATGTCGGTTACCAAGTATCTCCGCGATTCTCGCTGTTTACTTCTACCGTCGAGAAGGCCATCTTGATTCTGGATCTGAACAGAATTGCCAGTTTGTAATTCCCGAAGTGGGTGATCATGTTAATTGTAAAAGTGTTCGTTGGTACCTTTTAGCTATTGTTGTTTTTGTCAGTTCCACCGTACATCTGGGGGTGCCGTCTTTTTTGGGTGCGATTACCATCCTTGAAAACCAGGAAGTACGTTCCGGTTCAATTATAACCAATACGAAATCTCGATCGAGGTCTTGTTTCACTCACTTCTTCCAATGGTGAGGGACAGGGATCGGTGTCTGGACAGCTGATGGCCTCGCATCGAGAACTATATGAATACCCAATGGCTTTCCTGTCATAGTCTGTAAGGGTTGGTTAGTGCATTTAATAAGTGCGCTGGACTTGAAATGGTCACGTATCCATCGTTCCAGTAGGTGCCTGTTGGCTTCCGTGTGAAGGAATAGGATGTTGTTAGACATCGCTGGAATGGGTTTTCACAGTGGGCATGTACACAGGACATTTTCCTTTGCGCCCTTCAACGAGTTGAGCTGTGATGTCTGGGGTGGAAAATCAGGTGGCAACAGATGTATGTCCTTCACAGCAGATTCTGATAAGTAAAAACCAAACATGTTATTTGACACATACACGACCTGTCATGTTTCCCTCGAGATATTTCTTATATGCATGAAGAACACGACCTTTATATGAATTTGGTTGTCTGTGATGTCATGTATTTGATGACTAGTTGCCACGAGGTACTCGTCTGCGTACCTAAGTAGTTTTAATATCTCTGGTTCACTTGCACAAGTCCCTGTATTGGCGAACGCAAGCATTCGAAGACTACCGTGGCTAATTGAACCAGTCTGGGTGCGTCCAAACGAAGCGTGATGCATTATAGTCTCTTCCTTTGCCCCGTGGCCGAGTGGCTAGAACGCTCGCATTCTGACCATAAGACACGGGTTCCAATCTAACCATAGTCAATTTGTCAGGAACTAAACTTCCTGATGTTATCGGACTGAAGGAGTCGATCTCAGTATGCAGCACCTTTGGAAAGTTCCTGAAAACCACACGACGCGTTGAGCAAAACCTTGAGAGTGATATTGGGTAGACTGAACCCATGGGTGCCGTCGATAGCTGTGTTATCAGGAAGTCACAAGTCATCGTGGATGAGGGCTTCAGCGTGCTGGCTTTGTTTAAATTGTTGATCATGCTAGATAACATGTTCTTTCCCAGAAACTGTAACTAAGGTCTGCCCAGCATAGTTGCAGTATAAACCACAGGTGGGCTCTGTGGGTCTTGAATAAACACAGATGCGCCTGAGAAAGCGTCTGCAAAAGGGATTGACTAGCTGCCCTAGAAGTCAGGTATCCTCGAATACAAGTGGCCAGCTATACATATATATGTTTTGAGTGACGGCGGTGGATCTGGGACACCTCCTTCAAATCGCTTTTCATTCCACGCAAGATGTGATACTGCACCGGGCGTTATCAAATCGGTTTTACGGCTCCATTTTGATCTGCCAGCGAAGCGGGTAACGCGGTTTGGTGGAACTTGCAGACAAGTGTTGGAGAAAGTGAATGAATTACGTCCTGTTTTGCACCTTGCTGATCATTTCGAATTTCAATTTTAGTAGATTTTTGGCATACCCTTTTTACGTTACACTTGAACCCACAATTATGACATGCCAGTTTAGCTACTGGGCAGTCTCTCCTACTAATTGATCCACCTGGGTGGATCAATTAGTAGGAGAGACTTCCCTGGCCACTCAACTGTTTATATAAAATTGGACGAGGAATCTTACGTCTGTATGTGGAAGTGCCATATTATTTAATGAGACCTACCATTTCTACTCTACAAATCGTAAGATGACAGAAAGTATGGTTGCTAGTAAGAAAATAAGCCCAGGATGTCAAAATTAAAGAATTACAAAAGTTTAAATACGTGTGAAGGGCGTTAACAGAGAGGATGGAAAGATGCGACATCGAAAACCGAACGTGCATCGGATTACCGAAAGATGAATTCAAAATGCCGTCGTAGGTATTAGGATAAACTACATCCGCATCCTGGGTAAGACGATAAACTACATCTGCATCTTGGGTAAGACGATAAGCTACATCTACATCCTGGGTAAGACGATAAACCACATCCGCGTTCTGGGTAAGACGATAAACTTCATCCGCGTTCTGGATAAGACGATAAACTACATCCACATCCTGGGTAAGACGACACACTACATCCGCATCCTGGGTAAGACAATAAACTACATCCGCGTCCTGCGTAAGACAATAAACTATATCCGCGTTCTGGGTAAGACTATAAACTACATCCGACAGCAAACCGTCTGGTAAGGTGGTTTTGAGTAGCGTGGAAATACCTTCTTAATTGCTGGTGTTCCCAGGTCCACCCTGACCCGGGGTAGAAGCACTGGAGTCCCAGGTATGGGCAAATAGTTCCCCCCCCAAACTAGGGTAAAAACACTATGAAAGTTTAAAAATAGGTTGTAATAACAGTAATACACTTTTTCAAAAAAAATATTACCAACAATACATTATTACCCGCAATACCTATTCTGAAAAAATATTGCCAGCAAAAAAAAAAAAAAAAATATTATCATAATTAAATAACCCATTGGGGTTGATATCCCGTAAAACAAACCCAATGAAATGAAACCAAACGAATTCAAAATGCTAAGCAAAGTATTAAGAAACTGGAAAAATTCGTTAGCAACAAAAAATGTAGTGTTGAATTGCTACGGGTTATCCATTCTCTTGTACGGCATTGAATGTCAAGCTATATCCTCAGAGATGAAGAAAAAACATCAGAAATATGCTTCTCGATGAGGATGCTGAGAATACTATGAACGAAGCGAGTAAGCAATGTGGATGTTATAAAGGAAATAGTAATAAAAAAACAAAAACAAAAAACTACTTATATCCAGAATTTGAAAGAAATTTCTTAAATTCCTCGGACACATAATGAGGAAGGAGTGCTTGGTAACCTTGACACTCACTAGGTATATCGAGAGCAAGAGATATATGGGAAGACAGCGGGTCTCTTAACTGACGAGCTTGTGTGAATGGTTTGCTGAACGGGTGACGGGAGAAATGCTGCTAAGGGTCATGAATGATAGAAGGTTGTGGAGAGCTATGATCTTCCATGTCCTGAACATGTATGTATGTATGTATGTATTATTTTATATATATATTATATATGCGCTGTACTTATTGTAAAGTGATCAATATCAGTGATAGAGCTAACATATTTAGTTGAATGGACATGAGTTGTGACTTTGGTCACAAATTCATATCCATGCTGCTATATATATATATATATATATATATATATATATATATATATAAACAAATCAATGAAATATGTTCTCAGGAAATTTATTTTTAATCATATCACCCACGCAATGACATAAAGCCACTAAGAGACAAGGGCTTACTGAGAAAAAATGAAAAAAAAAAAACATTATTTAGGAGCGAGAAAATAGAAGAGTAATCAAGAAGACACTAGATAGCGATTAACATAACATTTAAATGTTTGAAGATCAAAGTTGGCTAGAAAGCTCGGAACCGAAAGAGAGTTCCACAAGCGAGAAGTGCAGGAAAAGAATCTGTTATCATAGAACCTACGGTTGTATCTCGCCAATTCAACTGGGAATTGATATGACGTTACGCCAAGCTGTTACTGCGCTCAAATTCATAAAGTCTAGGTGTCATAGCGAAGACTTCATTCAATCAATTACCATGAAAATATCTATGGAAAAGAAGAGAGGCTACACCACGCCGGTGGGCAAGTGATTGAAGCCGAGAACTTTTTTTTTACAACGATGTACACTCTGGGGATATATGTGAACGACATGGGTTGACTCTAGACTTGAACAAATTCAGATTGTAGTGATCAGGAATGCATCTGCTTGGGAGTCCGTTCCACAAGGCAGCGGTTCGTGGTTAGAAGATGCTCAAGCGAAATATTCATTTCATCAATGGAATACGAATGCAATGAGGGTGGTTAACTGCAATGGGCGTGGTCTTAGCCGTAAAGGTTACAACAGGTGGAATGTAGTTAGTGTGATCACATATCATGAAAATAAAGATAGAACAGTGAGAGGCTTGCAACGCTCCCTTTGTGGATAAGGGCTGACAGGGTGGAAAATAAATCGTCACCCACAAGGACGCGGAGACGCATTTCGACTGAATCAAGATTGGAAAGTGAAGACTTTGCAACTCCTTCCATATATGACAACAGTACGCCATTTTTGACCTAATCTGGCTCTTGTAAAGGTAGAGAATAACAGGGGGAGTCGGGTACTTACTGGATTAGTACAACTCGGTTTTCACGAAAATTACAACCATCATAATATTTTTTTACAATGATATTCACCCTGTACAAGGTTCAAGAGCCATTCAAATTAGAAAATTGCAGAGTAAGAGGTACGATTTATGTGGAGATATGGAGAAGATGACGGTTAACACAAGACATGAGCAGATTAAGATTGTAGTGATCGAGGAAGCACCCCACAAAACGGTTCCTGAGAAGAGTCTGCTTGAGTTGAACATACGTCTCACTCATGGAATGCGAAATAAATGAGGGTCGTTCGTTACAATGCGTGTCAGGGCTAGTCTTTGCCGTGAAGGGTAAAACTGATGGAACTAAAGAATGTAGTTCGTCTGAACATTTTCCCTGGAAATAGCGACAGGGCAGCGAGAGCCGATATTTCGTATGTGTGAAACAGCTTTAACGATGGAAAATAATCCATCACCCATAGGGACGCAGAGACAGTTTTGGTCTCTTTCAAGACTGGAAAATGAAGCCCAGGCAGCTCCTGTCCATGTATGACAGCAGTAATACTTTTCCGGCCTGATCTGGCTCTTGTACAAGTAGAGGATATCAGGAGGTGAGAGTTTGTTATTATTAAACAATTTTCCACCTTCTTTATCGACGATCCTATGTATGAGTCCCAATAGAGGTTTACATTGAGTTTAAATCTCGCTAGGCGACTGAAGTACGCGACCTCCATAAGGCACATTCGTTCATCGTGATTGGTGATAGTTCAGGGTCACATCCGCGATGGAGTAGGATAACTTGTTCGGTTATCGAGGCACAGAATATATAACTAGTCAGTTTTCCCTCGCTGAGCTAGGTTAGAGGCAAGATCAGTTACCAATCTCTTGTCATCTAGAGCTCTAGATGTGCGTCTATATATCGCCATATCATCAGTATAGATATTCACAAATGATCGGACTATACTCTTAGGCAGATCATTTATGTAATGTAAAAATAGGATTGGTCAGAGAAGCGACCCTTGGAAGGTGTCTGAGTCGATTACTAGAGCACGTATCTTCCCTCTTACTAAGTTCACAGTAATACGATAGCTTCCGTTACAATTCTGAATTACCCTTAAATTTACTTTGTCGATTATCTTAGATTAGTTTATTAAGAACGAGGAAATATATTATCTTTTTTTAAGATTTAAAAATTTGTTTTCTTTCTATCAGTGACAAGTCGACTTATGGCCATATCACGTTGAAACATCTGTTCCCGTACGATAACCGAAGTTAAACAACATCGAGCCTGGCCAGTACCAAGGTGCTGTAAGCTTGGATGTGTAGGTGGTGCAATAGAATAAGAACTGGAAATTGTTAATTGGAGAGCCGAGTTCCAATTTCAGTTGGGTTCGTTATATTCACTTACGCGCAAAAACAATTGGGAAACTTATGAATTCATGTCTCCCTCCCCCCAAGCTATGTGTTAAGGTAGTAATACATTTATTGCTAAACAATTATTATCTTCAAATCAAGATGAATTCTTACACTCTGAAACTATTTTCTGTTTTTAATTAATCTGCAAATGGTTGATAAGATGTCAAAGCAATTCAATTGATCAATCATCGAAGAAGTCATTCTTTGCACACTAGTAAATTAGATACATAGATATGAACAGTCAGAAATAGATAGATAGATAGATAGATAGATAGATAGATAGATAGATAGATAGATAGATTACCGAATCCAGGTGAGTATAATTTATTAAAATATTTCTTGATTCCTGAACTTGACGCGAAAGATTTCAAAATGCTTATAGACGGAATGATACGGCGTTTTCCCAAAATGGATTTTCAAAGGGTTCCTCGTATTTCCATTTTTAATTTTCTTTTCGTACACAGTAATTGAAAACGATTTTAGGCAAAGACATATCTATCTGAAATAGATAGATATGAAAAGGCTGAAACAGGTAGATAGATAGATAGATAGATAGATAGATAGATAGATAGATAAATAAATATGAATTGGGTTAAATAAATAAAATTATATGAACTGATATGAATAGACTAATATACGAACATATTCACAGTTACAGGCCACACATTACGAAGAGCTTTATCGATGTAAAATGTGCGTGATCTTTGGGGTTTTTTTTGTTTTTTTTTTTGCTTTTCTTTTTTGCTTTTCTTTTTCATTTATAAAAAACTCAATGGAAAATGTCATGAATCAATTTCTGAACTTCGTTCTCTGGTTGGGAACCAGAGAGAAAATACAATAGAAATCAAAGGAAATAATTATAATAATTTCAAAATGATACGATTTTGACATTATATCTTTTTTTTCATGTTATACATAAAGCCAGAATGCATAAATGCACAACAGAATCCCGCATATCCGGAATCCCGCATATCCGGAATCCCGCATATCCGGAATCCCGCGTATCCGGGATCCCTCATATCCAGAATCTCGCATATCCGGACATGATTTTGATGTGTATATTTGAACAATCTGGGTGATATGTAACGGATTTGAAATTTCTGTTTTTTAAGAAATTTACTTTGCATAATTGCTTATGCATATTCCACCATTTTAATAAACAGACTAGACCCTGGTGAAAGTTCATTTTAACTAATGGCTGAGTTCAACGTAGGAAAGTCAACATTGGATGTTATAAAATCTTGCAAAGAAACTATTCTGCAGCATTCACACCTTCACAATGATCGAGGAAATAATAATAATAAAAAAAAAAAAGAAAAAAACATGACAGTGATGAAACCTGGACTGAAATTGAAAAAGCTGTTGAAAAAGTTGTCAGTTTTATGGAAAGAAAGCCAGCATTCAGTTATGACGCTTCCAATAATGCACGCAGAGTTGAAAATTGTCTTTCGTTTAAAAAAAATTCTATAACAAAAGCAAAACGAAATGTGGAAAAAGTTGAGAATGACATTAGAAGAGAAAAAAAATCATCATGTAACAGCGATTAAAAAATCCTCGTTACAATATTTGTTTTGCATACGTGGTATACTTAATTTAATGAATTTTCATTAACATTACATAATTTATTTTTTTGCGTAAAATCAATTCCGTTATATTTCACTCACTATTAGCTTATTTTGTTTACTATAAAACATTGAAAATAAATGTTAAACCTGATTTCAGTTCTTTTATCTTAATGTAAATATAACCCCTTTATATCCGGACTTTGTAAGCAATTCCTCATATCCGGAAGACCTTCTTAGTCCGGTTGTCAGGGATTCTATTTTATAAGAAAATACGATTCTATGTAAAAACGTCGATTGTCTTGATTTAAAAAAAGTTGCCCTGATAAACAACGCTACGAGGAAAGTAAAACACAGCCAGACAAAATGACATGCAAATGCAACGGTGCTAATGTTCTTCCTTTCAGGCTCCTTATGTTTCACATTTCTTGCTGTGTTGATTATCAATACAATCATGTTTTTAAAGACATTTTTGGCAGAGAAGATAACTGGTTTTCAGTTTTCAACAGTTAAAATTTGGTAACATTAAAATTTGGAGGCACGGTGGAGAAATGAATAGCGGATCGAATTGAGGAATCGGAGAACCGAGTTCGAATTCCAGTCAGACCCATTACATTCACTTACGTGCTAATAACATTGGGAATCCTATTCTTCTACCACCAGCTATGGGTAAATAGCAGGACAGACCGGGTTCTATAGCCTTGAATGTTAACTGGTCTACCGCAGAAAGAAATGACAACCTACTCCAGGAAAAATATCTGCCTCGTCAGTCATGCATCGAAAAATAAATGATCATCAAAACGTGTATCAACGCATCGCACATAACTGACTGAATATGAGAATTCACTTGGTACAGAAATGCAAATTAATTCAGCAAGAGATAAAAGGCTTGCTTTCAAACTCGGCTTTTTGAGGAATCGGAGAGCCGAGTTCGAATTCCAGTCGAATCCATGACATTCCCTTACATGCTAATATCATTGGGAAAGGTATGAATCCTCGTCTTCTATCCCCCAAGCTGTGGGTAAATAGCAGGACAGACCGGGTTCTAAAACCTTGGATGGCAACTGGTCTACTGCAGAAAGAAATGGCAACCTACTGTGGGGGAAAAATATCTCCCTGGTCACTCATGTATCGAAAGATACATGATCGCCTAAAGGTCTATCACGCATGGCACATAACTGACTGATATTCACTTACGCGCAAATATTCTTGGGAAAGGTATGGATACTCTTCTTCTCCACCCAGCTATAGGTAAATAGCAGGACAGACCGCGTTCTATAGCCTTGGATAGCAACTGGTCTACCGCAGAAAGTAATGGCAACCTAATGCGGAAAAAATCTGCCTCATCAGTCATGTATCGAATGATGCATGATCGCCTAAGCGTCTATCAGACATGGCACATAACTGACTGATATTCACTAACGTGCTATATCCTTGGGAAAGGTATGAATTCTCTTCTTTTTCCCCCAGCTATAGGTAAATAGCAGAACAGATCAGGTTTTATAGCCTTGGATGGCAACTGGTCTACCGCAGAGAGAAATGGCAACCTAATGCAGGGAAAGCATCAGCCTCGTCTCTCATGTATCGAAAGATACATGATCGCCTAAGGGTCTATCACGCATGGCACATAACTGACCGAACATTAAAATCTTCGAAAATGTCTTCAATTACATATAAAGATTTTACCATCGGGACATTTAATACTATAGGACTTGTGAAAACAAAGCGGGGATCATTAGCTGAGAACACTGACATGTTGCCTTCAAGAAACCAAAATCAAAAAAGGACTTGATGTTAATATCAGTGTTTGAAGTTAATGTCTTTGGAAACATTAAATATTATGTAAATAGTTTTTGTTTGGTTTGGTTTGGTTTGGTTTACGGCATATCATCCTCAATGGGTTATTTAATCCCGACAAGATTTTTAATGCAGGTAATATTATTTTTTTCAAAAATTTATTGCTGGTAAATTTTTCCCAAAAATGTATTGCTGGTATTAAGAGCTATTTTTACACTTTCATGGTATTTTGATCTTAGTTTAGAGGTTATCTACTTACCCAAAGCTGGGACCCTGACAAGTGCTGCCACCCCGGGTCAGGGTGGACCTGGGAACAACAGCAAATAAGATGTGGTTCCACGCTCCTCTAAGCCTCACGATCAGAGGCCTCGCTGTTGGATGTCGCTTATCGTCTCACCCAGAACTCGGATGTAGTTTATCGTAACACCCAGGACGGTAAATAGTTTTATCATAGCTACCAAATAGAAGAATAACATTAATAGATCCTGTACGAACAACCATAGTATACAAATTGAAATACGAGTTTAAAAGAACTATCAATAATATTCTATCATTCCACATAAAAAAAAGTTAATAAGACAGAGCGATCTCGAAAAACATGCAAGGAAGTTTAGAAAATGATATGGCAAGGTATCGAACTCAAAACATTTTTGGTTATGTGTGGCACCATTTACCGAGGCAGAAAAAGAAAAGAAAGAAAAGAAGGAAAAAAAAAAGAGGCGAGGCCCAAAACGTGGATGATAAGCAGAACACCACGGCTAAGAGACAATGGTTAAAGGATATTTTGATAAGTAACAAATGGCGAAAGAGTGTCATTACAATGACAGGGAAATTCTGAGTGGATAAAGGAATCGGGTGTGTTTTTGGCGACGGCTGTGTATTTATCTGGGATGCGTAAACAAACTGCTGGCCAAAGAAAATCCAAATGAAAATGTTATTTCGATAAGTGACGGAAAACAGGTGGACAAAAGGGCTTTGGATAGATATGAAAATTTGTGTCAAAAGCCGCACACGATGTCCACTGACCGATTTCTTTCGACGGAACATCTTTAGCTTGCGATAATAAAATTATCTTATCAGAAATATGTACCGAAAAGGAAATGAATGGGAACTTCGAAATGTTCTTTTCGGGGCGACGTCTGGCCGTGTTAAAAAGCCACCCATTCTGATAATTAGCGATAAGATGACTGACGAAGCCCAAGTGTAGAACAAGAGTTATGATCACCGTCGTTCATATTATCCTGTTTGCGGCTAGAGAAAATGATAACTGCGATTAAGAGGAAGAAAAGGAAAAGAAAAGATTTTTTTTTTTTTTTTAGTTAAGCAAGATATTTTTTTCCTGAAAACAAAGCCGCGGATTCGTCCACGCCCGACTAAGACACCATTGGTCGAGTGGTGATCACGTGACGCACGAAGGAGGCTGTCGCCGCCCATCCAGAGGATAGGTATGAAAATCTGCTACGAAGAAGTGGGGAGGGCAGCTCACGCCCCTCTGAAGTATGGTGAGAAGGTGGCAGTGAGAAAAGGCTCCCAAAAATGGAAAAGAGTGGAAAATTCCTAACCAGAAATAAAAGAGGTGAATACGTATTTAGAATTATCGAGGAACCCCCGACGCCGACAAACCCACCCCGGTTTTGGTCGGCGTCCATATAAGAGAAGCCGCAGCAAGCAGAAATCAGTTGAGTTCAGTTCAGCAGAGTGGAGTTGCAGCAGAGAGTTCGAAGCTCGCAGTGGAAGTTGGTTCCGCCTCGCAGATAGCTGACTTGAAAGATTCACGCACATTCCGGACTCCTCTTCAATCCAAGAACAATTATTTTGAAGAGCGACTTAGATCCAGACCACCAAAATAAGTTTTTTTCGACTTTCGTCCGAAGACACACCGAAAAACCAATTTGAAGTTGTTTTTTATGAGCAAACAACTTGAAGCGTTAAAACTCGCCTAACGGAAAACAACGTGTCACAATCCATAGAACGGGTCGGGAAATAAACACAGTCCTATGTATCCAACAACTAGACATAAAGTTTGTTATCTTTTTCTTTGATACCTTGAACTTTTGAATTTTCATTTTATTATCTTTTATGCATATTTGTGTGGTGCCACCCCCGTTAACCCGATTTGCATTACGGTCCCAACTACTGATTGATCTCGTCTGCCTAAGATCAATTCAAAACGTGGGTAGGCAGACTGGAGATCAATGCAGTTACTTTGGTAACCAGGCGTTGGAAGCGAGTTGGGAACGACGAGGCTGATATCAAATCTAACCAGATTCCCACCCGAATAACCAAAAGGTTAGAACGTCACATTTGGGTGCCGCGACCAATACCAAGCCAGTTGGTCGTCACAGGACGAGACAACACGACTGACGCAACAGGCGGACGTCACGTTTGGAGCGGCGACACCCGAACGGAGCAGCGAGGAGCGAACAACTGGCGCTGCGGCGAGGACGTCACAGTTGGTGCCGTGGTAGACCAGGATAGGACGTCACAGTTGGCGCTGCGACCAGGGGACGACGTCACAATGTCATAGTATTACGTAAACCAACGATTTTACTTGGGTCTATGGCCAAGTGTATAAAAGCACTGGTTGAAGTATTCCAGTGACTTGAACAAAAATGTTGTGATTTCAGTATCTGGCCACAGCAGATGTGAACAAAACTAGAATCGTGAAAGAAAATTACGAGAGCTCACACGAAAATAAAGTTTTGGGATGAAATGATCCATAAGGAGTTGCTATGTACATAACCAAACACATTCGTATGTACTTTTTTTACCATTTTATTATAAAAATATGTATAAAAATTTGGGAATTGGGGAGGGAGATGGTTCCAATAATCGAAATAAAAGAAACTAAATAATTCAAACAAAAGTAAAACTGTGTTAGTATGACCCGTCCATGTCATAAGAAGAAGAGCGCCCGTTGTATTCTGCCGATAAGCACGATCAACAACCTCACTCGAGGCAGGGGAGAGACAAAATAAATTTGGGAATGGCGAAATATAAAAGTGCTGGTCTCGTCAAGATAAAAAGTGAGTGTAAAAGAACCCCTGAATTTTGACAAGGAACATAACGAAAGATAATGACGGGACCAGGCTGGAACAGCAATCACTCATATTCGTCGTCGTCGGCATCCGTCCGTCTCGAGAGACGATGGAGTATCGCGGTGCGCCACGATCCTGGGTAGGACATATGAAGAACTAGAGCTGCCCACACGTCTAGTTCCCCGTCTCGGCCTTACTAGCAGAGTCCAAAGGAGAGTATGAACCCATACAGTTTGGTACCAACCCGGCAGAAGGAGTTGCCGGAAGGTAACACTAAGTGCCGCCTATCCGCCTTAGGAGTTCCTCTCCGGGTTTGAATTCAGAGTTGTCCTGCTCCTAGAACAGTTGCCATCCACGGCTATAGAACACAGTCTGTCCTGCTATTTACCCATAGCTGGAGGGAGAAGAAGAAGATTCACACCTTTCCCAAGAGTATTAGCACGGAAGTGAAGATAATGGATCCGATTCCTCAATCCATGCCGCTATCCATTACTCCATCGTGCCTTCTCACGCAGATTAACTAGGCGAAAAAAGAGATTATAAGATATATAAATATACAAAAGATTATAAGTCAAGATTTATTGTATAAAATATAGTTTTGGCACTAGTCCTATAATGAGGGAAAGAGATGAGGCTGGTTGTCATTTAATATATTATAATAAGTGACGACCAGCTAGGATTAGCAAGGTATATCAGATACCTAGCTCATCCGATTCACGGCCCATTCACTCGTTACAATTTGCACATTCACCACAAGAACTCATACATCATCAATCAATCCTCCATATACCACAATACTACATAATCCCAGGGAACCTACAAGAAACACCCCATAGCTTTTAATGAGCATTACATTCTATCAGTATCTGTCTATATTTCTAAGATGAGGTATTTTGCACACTATTTACATTATTCGGACTATTGTCCTCATCTCCGTCGCCTTATTTATCACCCTTCAGTATCTGTCTATATTTCTGAGATGAGGTATTACGTACACTATTTACATTATTCGGACTATTGTCCTCATCATTGTCTCCATATTTATCACCCTTCAGTATCTGTCTATATTTCTAAGATGAGGTATTATGTACACTATTTACATTATTCGGACTATTGTTCTCATCTCTGTCGCCATATTTATTACAATGTTTCGGCCGTTGTACGCTCCGGCCTTCTTTAGGTGGTTGGAATGTCGAAATGAACCCTTTATTTCGCTCACTGGCACGTTGAACTAGAACAGTCTACCTCAGTGAGCGAAATAAAGGGTCAGTTTGACATTCTAACCACCTGAAGAAGGCCGGAGCTTACAACAAAATTATGAAAACAAGATAAAGATAATTGATATTAGTTGGACCCGTTAAATTCTCAAAAGAATTAAGAGAGACCGCTGTATTCAGCCTTTAGACAAAATCAAGAGGCTCTCTTGCTGAAGGAGATAGTTTGGTTTAGTATGTTTTACGGCATATCAACCTCAATGGGTTATTTCATGCCGACAAAATTTTTATTACTGGTAATATTTTGTTTTGCCAAAAATTTATTTCTGGTAATATTTTTCCTTCAAAAAGGTATTGCTGGTAATAATTATTTAGAAAATGTATTGCTCGTAATATTTATATTTTAAAAACATAGTTGGTAATATTTTTTCAAAAATGTTTTGCTGGTAATAGTTTTTTTTTTCTTCAAAAACTTATTGTTGGTAATAACTTTTTTACAAAGTATTTCTGGTATTAAAACCTATTTTTAAACTTTCATTGTGTTTTTACCCCAGTTTAAGAGTTAACTATTTGGCCATAGCTGGGACCCTAACAGGTGCTACCACCCCGGGTCAGAATGAACCTGGGAACATCAGCAATTAAGAGGTGGTTCCACGTTCCTCAAAACCTCCTGATCAGAGGCCTTGCTTCTGGACAGAGTTTATCGTCTTACCTAGGATGCGGATGTAGTTTATCGTCATACCTAGGACGACTTGCTAAAGGAGAGAGAGAAAGAATAAAAAAAGTACAGCCCTGGGGAAAGAAGAATGCTGATCCAGTCGAGATGAAAAAAAAAAGGGGCCAAAAAACAAACTGAGGAATTTGGGAATCTCGACTTGGAAAACCAAAGAAGAAGCCGAGAACAGACCAAGAACGACACTTACATTAAGTAGGTATTCAAAAATCTTAACCATGGGAGGCCTACACAGGAAATCACCCAGATGTGAATTTGGGAGACCTAAAAAAGAAAATCAAAAGATCATAAGTCTTTGTACAAACGTTGCTTGTCGTGTTATGAAAAATAAAAAAAGCTGTAATTGTGATGAACGCATCAAAACGAATGAAACGCTTCCAGCATGAAAGCAAGCAACTGAAACGTGTTTAATATGATGGTGATATTTTTCATCTTAGACATTTTTCGTTAGTTGATTCGTTACTCAGATCAAACAGCTTAATATAAATCTTATGGAACACTCCTGCCATTCTGTTCATTTGCCCCAGGACAGGAAATTTAATAATTTTATTACAGAACCTTTCTCATACGTTTTAAGGGTCGAAATATCGGTAGATTTGGAACATTTTTTCCAGAATGTACATCTTAAGATGCTTGTGGAAATTGCAGTCGTTCGTAATAAAATATGGACATTGAGGATTCCAGCAAAGCTTTTCAGAAACGCAAAAACATTTTCTTTAGACGTATCCGTTTCGACTTGAAAACGATGAAGATTGGACCAAAGTTTTAGCACCAAACCTAAAGATGTGCAATGACCGTGGATGCTTTTATGGCAAAAAAAGTATATATATATATATATATACATATAAATATATATATATGTACAGGGTTCGATGGGGTAAATTGTCGTCATTTTATATTTTTAATTTCGCGCATGCGCAATGCTTGTTTTTGATTTTGCAGACGGCACAGTATAGTGGGGTTAGTTGGACATTGTTGGTGAGAAACAGAGCACCATGACACAATTTACTCTGCCAGCAATTTGGAAACGTCATGTTGTACTGCTTGGCGTTCTCACCGGAAGCTCCAATACGAGCATTTCAGAGTATTTGAGTGTCAATATCAGGAAAGTTCAGAGGTTTCGATTTTGTTGAATAAATTTACACTTTCGTATTTCAAGATATTTTGTATTGGTATATATATATATATATATATATATATATATATATATATATATATATATATATATATATATCTGTTAAAATGAAATGCCAGTATTTTCCTTTCTGCGTTATTTAGACGACAAATTATCCATCGCACAGAGTATACAGGAATATACATTGATAGATATATCTATTTGTGAGTGTTTGGGTGCGTAATTTTTTCCATGGTTTGAACTTATATCGATAGATATACAACTAGAAAGATATGATTATAATCCTTACTTTAGATATTTCTCTGCCTAATTCATTGTGAAGTTCAGAAATTGGCTACATTTTACTGTGTCTTTTCAGACACGCACTCACACACATATATATATATATATATATATATATATATATATATATATAATTATGGGATGACCCATGCCCTTTATGCCTGCATGAAAAACTAAACATTATTAAGTTTCTAAATAATAAAAATCTATTAAACAATAGACATGTGTTAACGGCTTTTTGCCGACATCATCAAATTTTCGCATTGAATAATTAGCATATAAACAAACAATAAAATATTTTTTATATTCCATATTTTTATATACACAAAACCCTTTCAAAAAAAAATAAAAATAAATAAAAAATAAATAAATCTCCATAGACACTTAACCAGACTAGACGATGTCATCTTCCGCTTTTAATTTAGACACCCCAAGCTTAATTTAATTCAAATAACTATATTGAAGTTTTCCGATCTTGTTTTGAAACATGAGAACTCTTATGCAGCGTTGAAATAGTATTTTGAATAAATAATTATATTTATGCTCTACTTTTGTATCGAGCACTATTTTTTAAAATAATAACAAAAATACTAAAGAACTTTGGATTATTTACCTAACGAGTTCTTTCCTATTTTCTATATATTTTACACACACACACACACACACACACACACACACACACACACACACACACACACACACACACACACACACACACACACACATATATAAATATACACACACACACACACACACACACACACACACACACACACACACATATATATATATATATATATATATATATGTATATATATATATATATATATAAAAGGCAGGATGTGTGTGTGTGTGTGTAACGAATGCACAGCCGCAATTTTCGACGGATTTGCACCAAAATTTACATGCACATGCTCCAGGTTATCACAAAGGCCAAGACCGACGTTGCATTTCCCAATTCTCATCGATAGTGGAAATAATCGATTTTTTCACGCTTCCACGTCAGTTTTCATGTAGTTTGCGGCCATTTTCTACTGGACAGAATGAGAGCCACAAATAGGCAGGAAGATTCTATTGGCCAGCGTGAGAGCCAACAGCTGACTGACACGAATTTTAACTAGCATGCTAGCATGCAAAAAAAATCGATAGCTGCATTCGTCAAAAGTGGGAAAAATTTAAATCTACATGGCACTTTACTCCAATTGGCTCATTCGTTTGCTTAAATTCAACGTTGATTCTGATTCCTCAGAACTGGGTTGGGTGTGAAAAAGTATTTATCTTAACATTCTTTTTTCATTCGGTTTTTCCAGTTACGAGTCCTTTTTTAAAGCTGATCGTTTTGTGTTCATTTTGTTTAGTTCTTTTTTCGCGACAGGTTTAATGTTTAGTATAGAGCTTAGAAAAAATTCGCAGTGTGAAGTAAGGCATGTAGCAACATCAGCACGCAAAGGGCACTCCTTTATAGGCAAGGAAGGGCAAAAAATATTTTAAGTCAAGTGATAGCGATTGCTGTATGAGTCGTACGATTTTTGAATCAAGCACGGGCAACGCCGGGCTATGCTGCTAGTATATATATATATATATACACATACTTGCTTTGTGAGTGTGTATATGTATACATTGAGACCGTAAGCAAAGGAAAAGAGTTGCAGTGAAATAGGGAATAGAGGAAGACGAGATAGAGACAATTTTTATGAGTAAAAAGGGGGAAATTGTTAGAAAACCGGAAGCGGAAATGAAAGCTGTCAGGTTGCTGCCGGGAAAAAATGGGCAATCACCTGCTTCAATCAGTGCGCAGGAAATGGATAGCGTGGTTGCAAGGAAGAGATCATAATGAAACGAACAGTTTGAAACTCAACCGGGCCAAGATATTTGGCGCCATATAAACATTTCAATTGTCTGATTAGGGCCATTTATTAAACGAATCACCAGCAAATAACCAGATGTGCGTTTGTGTGTATTTGTCTGTGTGTGTGTGTGTTCTTTGATTAAGTGCAGAGATAATCCTGGAATATTGTTATATATTTGGATGGTTTTTCATTTCAAGTAGTGAGCGATATATATATATATATATATATATATATATATATATATATATATATATATATATATATATATATATATATATAAAAAGAGTGAGAGAAATGAAACCAATTTCTGAACATTTTATTGTAATGGGTGAGCCTTATATATATATATATATATATATATATATATATAAAAGAATTTTTAATAAAAATGTTTAGAAATTGATAACATTCTCTTTCTTTTTAGACATATAAATACACACACATAAAGATATATATATATATATATATATATATATATATATATATATATTGAGACATGTTTCCCTGAATAATTTACACTTATTTTCATTTGGATCCTTTCATATTCGCGGACAAACCTTTTGGTGTAAGTATTAAATGAAGAGGGAAACTCGCCGTGTTGATTCATATTTCGACAAAGCACAATGTCATCATCATTTTAAGAGAAATATTATAGTGTTCATCATTCGAACAAAAAATTGGTTAGTTACACAGAAAGTTAATTTTTTCACTTATGAATTGAGGACCGCTGAGTGAGTGTGCTAAGTATGGCTTGACTCACGCTTCATGGTAGGTAACTAAGTATGCCGTGTTGAGAGATTTCAAGAAATAAATACCAAAACTATTAATGCAAACATTGATATTTTAAACTATCTATTCTATAATAATCTAATATATATATATATATATATATATATATATATATATAAACATAATAATCAAAATATTTGTGTAGTGCAGGTTTAGCTTCAATTTTTTAATATAGATAGATTCGATAACTTTTATGCTTATTTTTTCATCAATAAATATAGATGTATTTTCAACAAAAAAAGAAATTCTGTCCTGCGAATGTGGACAGGTATGCTCTTGTGAATGTTTAGAAATATTGGACGTATCATTCAAATGAACACTCAGTCCCAGAGACAATGTGGGCGTAGTTTGTCTAATATAAAAATTGGCTGACCACTCGTATTCGAGGATCCCTATTGAAGACGCTTGCTCAGCCGCATTTGTGTTTATTCGACACCCACAAAGTCCACCTGCGGTTTATAGTGAAACTCTGCTTAGCAGACCTTAGTTACAGTTTTTAGAAAAAAAATCTAGCGTGATCAACAAATTGAACACGGCCACGATGACTTTACGACTTCGTACTAGCATAGCTATCGACAACCCTCGAGCTTTCCCAATTTAAATCACAAGGCTTGGGTCAATCTTTGGTATGGTTTTCAGGCAGTTTCCAAAAATGCCGCACAGCACACTGGGATCGACCCCTCAAATCCGATAACACATCTGGAAGACTCTTTTCCAATATATAGAACCCGGGTCTCATGGTCAGAATGCAAATGGACTACCCACTCATATATATATATATATATATATATATATATATATATATATATATATATATATATATATATGGCGAGTAGACTATTTATATATATATATATATATATATATATATATATATATATATATATATATATATATATATATATATATATATATATATATATATATTAGTAAAATATATATATATATATATAGCGGCTATGATAATTTTTAAGCCACCATTGATTACAGCTATTTTGGCTTGTGTAATAACGTATCTTGTTTTTTTTTTAGACAATACCGCCTTAGTATCAAGATACTCCCATCTATGAATGATAGTTGACTTATATATTGCAAATAATATAGGATGGCATCCGTGTGGCAAACCAAATAGATAAATTCCTAGATTGTTCCTGGTTATTCATCAAAAGGTTAATAATATTGTCAAGAATGTT
This sequence comes from Acanthosepion pharaonis, assembly GCA_903632075.3. NCBI lineage: Eukaryota > Metazoa > Mollusca > Cephalopoda > Sepiida > Sepiidae > Acanthosepion > Acanthosepion pharaonis. The sequence goes on from CAHIKZ030000302.1 coordinate 1,368,902, forward strand.
AATGAAGAAGGTCAGCGTCATGTGGAACAACGTTCAGGAAGACCAAGCATTGTGTCTGGGCGAACGAAAAGGAGGCTGAAGAGGGGAGTCATCAGAAACCATTGTCAGAGTGTCAAATATGTCGCCAACATCATGGAAATGTTATCATATGCGACCAAATAGACTCTGTAAGGTCTAGGCTATCAAAGAAGTGTTGCAAGAAAGAAGCCCTTAATTTCAGAGCTTAACAGGAACAGGCGTACGGACTGGGCGAGAGAATTTGAGAGCAAAGATTATGAATTTTTGGCAGTCTGTAATTTGGTCAAAAGAAAGTAAATTCTACCAATATTTGAACTCGAAACAGGATTATGTATGGAGAAATCAGAATGAGACTTGGAACACTGAATGTTTGCAGGCGATCATGAAACAAGAGGGGTAGTGTGAGGCGCTGTTTGTTTTGGGGCGAAATCTGAGCTGATTCTTGTAGATGAATGGTTTAATAGTCTAAAATACTGTCAAATATTAGAGAAAGGACAACATTCACTATTTGAAACCAATCAGATTGACAAGAAGACGGAGTACCATGTCATATGAGCAAAGTAGCAAAGGCCTGGAAGGAATTGCAAGGAATCAAGATACTGCCATGGATAGACCAATGTCCTGACATGAATTCAATAGAGCCCGTTTGGGAGCACCTTGACCGAAAACTATGAGAGCGCGCAACTCTTAAAGAAACAGCCAGAGGAGTGGCAACCTATGGATCAGACGATTGTTGATAACTTGATTAAATACAAGACAAATCAAATACAAGCACGGAAACTAACAAATGGACAAACTATTCTATACTAGTTCTAAATATCGTTTATTTATGTTGAGTTGGGATTATGTAATTAAATTTTGAAATTGGATGTAGTTCTTTCTCCTGGTTAAAAACTTTTCTTAGGTGACTGTATTACGCAATTGAGGAAGAAATGGATATTAATTATTAGTATAAATTTTTATTTGTGTGGAAAATATTTGAATGTTTTGTGGGACACAAAGGAACGTCTTCTGGCCATTATCAAACGGAGAAGAATGGCATGATGTGGGCACATTACAAGGCACGACAGCCCGTGCAAAACCATCATGCAAGGCACAGTTGAAGGTGAACGCAAAAACCGGTTGGACAATGTCAAACAATGGACAGGTATGACTATAGCAGAATTGCTGATGGCTGCCGTTGATAGACCGTTGGGGAAAAGAGTTAGTGTGGCTTCAGCATTCTGATCCGCCCTTGCGATTACAAAAGTCAAGGTGATGATTATGATGATGATGATGATAAATTTTAGGTTTTGGAATATATATATATATATATATATATATATATATATGTGTGTGTCTGTGTGTGTGTGTGTGTGTGTGTGTGCATACACACTTTATTTACGATATTACATTTACTTGTGTACTGTTTTTTACATGTTTTTGATGTAATATCTTAGAATAAAGAATATTGCTCAACTTTTGTATTGAGCTCTCTTTTAAATTGAATGTTACGAACGTCAGAATTGGACTCTGTTCGTTATCATTTTGTGTGTTTGCCCGCGTGTGTGTGTATGTGTGTGTGTATGTGTTTACTTACAATTACCGAATGGGTTTGTCTTTGTTCTTTCTCTTTTTGTTTATTAACGTACATACACAAACACACACACACGCACGCTCACCCACTTGCAAACAGACGCACACACAAACACACACAAACAACACACACACACACACACACACACACACACACATATATATATATATATATATATATATATATATATATATATATATATATGATGAAAATATAGTTTTAAGTTGTGTTTTATGGATAAAAATGCTTAATATGAGAAACAGACCGTGTGTAAATATTTATGTGTAAAAAGTGGTGACAGTCTGTTTATTCACAATCACGATCATCAAGCATCAGGATTGCCTTCAAGCATGAGACATAAACATACATAAACACACACACACACACACACACACACACACACACACACACACATATATATATATATATATATATATATATATATATATTGGAAAGTACCTGAAAACCAGAGCACAGATTGACTCTAGTCTTTTGCGCGAAATTGCGAAGTGAAACCCTTGAGAGATGACGATGGTTGTGCTAGCACGTAGTCACAAGTCATCGTGGCCGGGAGTGTGAGCGTGCTGGCTTGTCCAGACTGTTAAGCGTTCTTTCCTGGAAAGAGTAGCTAATGCCCGCTCAGCATAGTTGCCGTATAAGCCACAGGTAGGCTTTCTGTGTGTTGAATAAACACAAATTTGCATAAACGTGCTTCTGCAAGGGGGATTAGCTAGCAGCTCAGGCATCTTTGGTTTCGAGTTACTAGCCACATTATACATACAAGAGCACACACACACACATACACAAACACAGATACACACACAAACACACAAACGCACACACACACACACACACACACACACACACATATATATATATATATTATAAGCACTGGAAAGCGCACAATATCAGTGATAGAGCTAACATATTCAGTTTTATGGATATGAGTTTAGACCTGGCTTTCACGCTTTTTGGCTCATCAGACAAACTCTTTGATGAACGCAGAAGCGTGAAACCCAGGGTCACAAACTAATGTCCATAATACTGAATATATATATATATGTGTGTGTGTGTGTGTGTGTGCGCATGTGTGTGTTTGTGTGTGCGTGTTTCTATGTGTGTGTGTGTGTGTGTGCGTGTGTGTGCGTGTGTGTTTGTGTGTATATATGCTTTATGGATCTGATTATCAGATACTTTTGTCTTTTATAAGAAACTTCAAATATACGCTATTTGAAAATATATATGTACACAATTCCACTGCATCATAGACACATAGATACACGCATCCATATATATATATATATATATATATATATATATATAGAGAGAGAGAGAGAGAGAGAGAGAGAATAAGACTTATGGTCACGAACACGCATTTTTGCATATATTACTATTCATGCTCATTGAGATTTTATCTTTCATTGTAGTGCCTTTTTCGTTCGTGGTTTTCAGAATTCTTTTTAATCTCATCAATATCTCGTGCCTGGAGTCCATTTGTCACAATTGTAATAATGGATCCCCCTTATCGTTTTACGATGAAAGAGGAGACTGCAATAATCCATCACTTTTTCGTTCGAAGACCTTCTCTTTTTTTTCTTTTTTTTTTTTTCTTTTTTAAGACGGAGCGGAGGGGGGGGGGTTCGACAAGCAACCTGCACGATCTAATGGATTTTACGCGACTCCTGTTTGCAGTTGTTTGAAAGAGTGCTCGAGTTCACCTTGCACTCTTAGACGTACACGAATTTCTTCTCAGCTTTTTGTCTGAACTGTTCTTGGAGGCACCTCACAGTCGAGAATCAAGCAAGGATTTCGAATGCACACCTAGAATACAAGAGTAAAGTTTTCTTTTTTTTCATTTTTTTTTTAAATTGTTAAATGGCCTGGTGCATCTTTTAAGAAGTGAAACATATACAATATAATTATTTGAAAGGGCTTCTTTGGAATGGAAAATCGAGTTACAGTGGAATGTGTAGGCTGATGATTTCTTCTGATGTGAAAGCTTTCGTCCTGTGGGTAGCAAAGATTTTCAATACGTCAATACGCTGGGAAATCGATTTCTTTTTGCATCAGTATATTTATTCTCATCTGTATTGAAATAGGTGTCCAAATCGCTTCAATCAATATTAACCTAAATCCATACTAAAACACCTGAAATATATAGGTGCTTCTTATTGCATTTTATCTGTATTAGCATCAAGAAATCTTTGATTTTTTTCTGTTCCAGTCACAGATTTTCTTTTGCCAATGCAGCTTGGTTTTGGTGTCTTTGGTCTCGGTGTTAATAAAAGAAAACTTTTTTTTTCATGATTGATCCTTTCTTGTTGATATCAAACCTGCTATTTTTGATCTGTAGTTTTGCCTTTGATACAGGACGATATCATAAATAAATTCTAGATATCAGATGACTCGTGGGGAACTAACTGATAAAATGGAAAAAATAATTCTATGTAATGCGTGCGTCATTTAAAAACAAATAAAACTTCTTCAAAATAAATAATGTTTTTATTGATTGCATTTTACTGTCAAACACAAAACGTTCTCTCGTCAGAATCCATCTTGCATATTTATAAATTTGCCATTCATCCATGCATTGAATATTACTGCCATATCTGTTCTGGTGCTCCTATTTTATAAATGTCTTGTTAATTTTAATGCCTCCAAAACAAAACTACTCTCTTTTAATCAACTTAGAAAACTTTTTATACCTTCCATCAGCATGGCTGTTGCTAACCTCCAGGAGAGTGATTCATTGCACTTTCTCAGGTTAATGTTTTCTGTTGACATTAAATAGAAATATTATAATGAATCAATTATTAGATCTGCTGCTAGGAAAGTTGGTTAACTGTGTCATATTAGATAATTTTTCTTGCCAGTATCCATCTTGCACATTTATAAAAATTTACCATTTTTCCATGCATTGAATATTACGGCCATATCTGGTTTGGAGCTTCTATTATAGAAATATCTTGTTAATTTTAACGCCTCAAACACAAATCTGCTCTCTTTTAATCGTGTGAGTGAACCCTTTTTACCTTCCATCGGCATGACTGTTGTTAACTTGCAGGAGAGTGACTCACTGTGCCTTCTTTGGCTAATGTTTTCCACTGATGTGAAGTAGAAAGAGTATATTGAATCAATTTCTAGACCTGTTGCTAGGAAAGTTGGTTAACTGTCATACTAGACAATTTTTCTTGATAGAATCCATCTTGCACATTTATAAATTTACCATTTGTCCATGCATTGAATATTACTGCCATATCTGGTCTGGTGCTCCTATTATATATCTAGAGATTCTTGACAAAATTCAAAGCAGTGTCTGTAATATAATCAGTCCTAGCCTGGCATCTCGACATCAGTTACTTTCTGACTGACGTCACGTAACTTCCCTCTATCTTTTCTACAAATATTTTCATGGCAACTGTTCCGATGCTCTTTTACCCTAGTAACTCGACTACATGAATTTAAGAGTGATAAAAGATTGGCAATTAGGCATCACCATTTTACTGTTGAACCAGCTAGATGCAACTGTCACTTTTATTCGAACAGTTGCTTTTCTTACACTTCTCACCTGTGGAGTTCCTTTCTGATTTCTTGCACCCCTGTCACCTTTAATTTTAAAAAAAATTAAATGCAATGTCAATCGTCATCTTCTGCCTTTCTGAACTATGTTCCATTATTGCCGTTCCCTCACGAAAGTCTTCTCATTCTTTTCCAATCCCAGTAACTTCCTGAGTCCTGGTTGCATTATCGGCTTGCTTGGGGTGAAATTATATATATATATATATATATATATATATATATAGGCATTCAACATCATCACTTGATAAGACACCGGATGTGTTGAAACAAAATGGCTACTTGATTTTATAACATATTTATGTTATAATTTTTAAATAAATAAATATATATATATATATATATATATATATATATATATATATATATATATATATTGAAGAAATTGTAAGACAAAATGGAAATAGTTTAATTGTGAGGCATTTTATCCATTACGACTTCATCCATTAGGACTGGGTTTATTGACGTTGTTGTGACTACAAATGCGCAAAAACGAAAGACGCTGATAGTTTGAACATTTTTTGAAAGAACTTTTAAATAATTTTTGAAATCTAGCCAAACGCATGTATATTCTTTATTCTTTTTCTTTCCATCCTCTTTGTTTTTAAATATCCTAAATTCGCAAAGAATGATGATACGATGTGAGAACCTGGACGTAAATTTACTATAGGCTGAATTAGTGATTAAAGCATTTTTTAGGCGTTTCATTTAGTGAATATTTGCTCTTGTAATTAGTGTAGCATTTTTTATGGGTAATACCAGGACAGACTGGGTTCTATAGCCTTGGATGGCAACTAGTCTAGGAGAAGGACAACTTTGAATTCAAAACCTGCGAAGGGTCGTTTGTGGATCCTTGTGGCAGGTAGTGCACCAGGTCTCTGTATTCGGCCCTTCAAAAGGTGGGGATGGTCCTGCACGATGCCTTCACCACTATAATCAAATCTCGTGTACCGGTGTCGGGCTGTCGGTTTCCTTGAACTGATCTGTTTGACCTCATACGTCGAATTCGACGGGAGAGTCGACTATATATATATATATATATATATATATATATATATATATATATATATATATATATATATAAAGTGAACACAGAAGCAAACAGGGTGACAGTGTGTTTCATGCTAGATGCAATCGTCAATCTAGCATGAAACACACTGTTGCCTCTAAGTGTTTGCCTTCTGCGTTCACTTTTATATTTATGCACGCTCTCTTTCTCTGATATTGAGCACTTTATCCCATAAATATAGCACATCTTAAGGACTATATTTCTTCATTTGTCGATGTAGTGTAAGAGTGGACAATATATATATATATATATATATATATATATATATATATATATATATATATATATATATATATATATATATATATATATCTGTGTGTGTGTATCAGGTTTTGAGTATTGTGCACTGAGTTGTGAGTTAAATAACCGAAGTTCATATTTTATTAATTTTCTTATTTATAGCCTGCTAAATTAGTTTTCTTTTCCAATATATGGCTCACGTTATACGTATTATTTTCCTATGTATCGTGTGTAATTAAGACGTTGACGATCATGGCTCTCCTGGTAAGGTTTGTTTGTTATCACTGTTTATCCCTGTTCTACAATCCATTTATATAAGCTCGTCAGGCAGGTCATCCACTACTTTTCTCTGTCCCTCTTTCCTTCAATTTGTCCTGTGAGTGTCAAATTTTCTTCGCCCTCTTTCCTCATTATGTACCCTAGAAATTTCAGCTGTATCTTTCCACTGATAAGCATAAGCGTACTTTTTTTATTTCAATTCTCTCAAAATTTTAGTCGTTGTTCACTCCATGTTATGCCCAAAATTTTTCTGTAGAGCAACATTTCTTTTGATTCACGTCACTTTCATTTTCCCGAAGAATGTCCAACATTCTCTGCCATATGGTGGGGATCTATATTACATAAATTTCAGTACTCTTTTCTTTGTGTCTAATTAGATTTTCCTATTTCTTAATACTTTATTTCATTTTTCGAAGGCGTCTTTCGCTATTCCGATAGCCTTTTAGATTAGAGTGTCGTATTTGCCCTGTCCCCTTAAAATAATTCTTAGATATTTAAATTTTTGTACTTGCATGATTTGATGACTACAATTTGGAATTCGCGTGTTGGGCTGTTCCATTAACTGACAACCATACATTCTGTCTTCTTACAGCTGTTTTTGTTTAATTCTTTGAACTGACTATCTTTTAAAATAGTGTTCTCAGATATCTGGCGCCCCCTATGCATAAACGCATGTAATATGCACGCGATTATTTTTTCTTTCTGCATAAATCTGTTGAATCTTAAAAATAAAACCACGCAAATATTTATGAAACCAACGTTGAAAATATTTTCAAATGTATTTACTAGAATTCGATCTATTGATCGTAAACAACTCAGTTTTCTTTTTCTTATTTCTAAGAGATGCATCAAGGACGCCTTTATTTTGACTTTAATATTTAACTATGCTCAGATTAGAAATGCAAATGGCGTCTAATAGATATAGTACTTTTTTCTTTTTCGCTTGACGAAATATTGATGTTGACAAACTATTTTATTAGCATTATTTTATTTTTACTAAGTATTTCGTGGAGAATCCATATACAGGGTGTCCATAAAGTTCGTGTGCACTTTAAAAAATTTATAACTTTATTTGTATTTGCGAAGGAAATAATCTGTAAAAAAATGTTATAAAGTTTAATGTACCTCGTTTTAAGTATACTTATTGAATAATTTTTTACCACAAAATTTGCAATAATTTTTAGATAATTAAAAAAAAAATCTTTTTTCCAGAATCAATTTGATCCATGGCTTCAACAGAGGAAATAGTAATTTGGTTTGCTGAACTGAAATTTACTATTGGTGTACAAAGAAAGTTTAGAATTGAATACAATAAAGAACCACCTCACAGGAACACTATTGCTAAATGGATGAAAAAATTTAAAGATACAGGCTCCGTCCATGATAAGCCACGGTCTGAAAGGCTATGTATTAGCGATGAAAGTGTTGCATCCATGGAAAAATCCTCTACAGCAAGTCCAAGAAAGTCTGTAAGACGGGCATCATTAGAGCTCAGGTTCCAAAAATTTAGTGTGCATAAGATTCTTCGGGCAAAACTTCACATGAAAGTTTACAAAATTCAATTACATCAACAGATGTTAGAAGAGGATTATTATGTACGGCTAACTTTTTGTCATCAGTTCAATGAAAAATTTGGCAATGATGATGCATTTGTGAGAAGTTTACTATTCCCTTATGAAGCAACATTTCACATTAGTGGCAAGGTCAACAGCATAATTGCCGAATTTAAGGAATTGAAAACCCAAACATGAAAGGGACTCTTTTAAAGTTAATGTGTAGTGTGCTTTGGAAAAAAATCGGATCCTAGGGTCATATTTTATTCAATATAGTGTTCTTAACAGTGACAGCTATTTAGATATGCTGCAGAATTACTTTATTCCACAGCTTGAACAATTAAACTTGAAAGATGAAACAGTGTTTCAACAAGATGGAGCTCCTTGTCACTTTGCTATGCGTGTTAGAGAGAATTTCCTAACAGATGGATCGGAAGGGGTAGACCATATTATTGGCCTCCACGTTCGCCAGATTTGACTCCATTAGATTTTTTATGGGGATATGTGAAAACAATTGTGTATGCAACCAAACCTAGTTCATTAGAAGATTTGAAAGCTAAAATAACTAATAATAATTTCAGGCATTACTGTAAATCAGTTGGCAAATGTTTTCCGTGAACTGCAAAATCGTATTACCCTTTGTATTGCTAATGATGAAGGGCATGTGGAAATTTAAATAAAATTTCAATATAACCTTAAAAAATATAGATTTACTTCTTTCTAATACTTTTTTACAAATTATTTCTATCACAAGTACAAATAAAGTTATACATTTTTGAAAGTGCACACGAACTTTATGGACACCCTGTATTCTTACATTTCAGATTATCCGTTATCGACTGCCTATATTCATCTGTATCTTCTCATTCATTCCCTTATCCTTTCCGATTATTGTTGTTCGCCTGAACAAAAGAATAAAAAGTAGGATTTCTCCAAACTGATTCTTTTACACCGACGAGTAAGAATTAAAACTTAGAAAATAATTTGTGAGTGACATTTATTTTTTTAAAACTAGACGCATGTTTTGTATAGATCAGAATTTCTCAACCGGGGTTCCCCGGAACACAAATGTTCTGCCAAAGGTCACCAACGATTCCACGCGGACAGGTGAGATAAGTTAATGCACTTTTGATTTTTATTTAATTTCAAATATGTAATATTACTAAACACACAATATGTATTCTTGGATATTGTAATATTGGAATATTGACATCATCCTATCTAAACGATGATGATAGTAAAAACATATAAAACTCATTTTGGAATTTATTAATGTCTGTACAGCGCCAGTGTGAAACCACCTTCACTAGTCAGTGCCCACCCAGTGAACCTGTACTTAAAATTTGAGAAGGAAGTATTAATTTTTCCTCAAACAAGTTATTCAAAAAAATATACTATGATATTTACCTGTCTATATTTCTGAGATGAGGTATTATGGACACTATTTACATTATTCGGACTATTGTCCTCATCTTTGTCGCCATATTTATTACAAAGTTTTGGCGGTTGTACGCTCCGGCCTTCTTCATGTGGTTGGAATGTCGAACTGAACCCTTTATTTCGCTCACTGGGGTAGACTATTCTAGTTCCACGTGCCTTGTTTTTTTAATGGATGTCAGTTGTCTCCTGTTAATTTCCCTCTGAAAGTTCTCCACTACCTTAACCGGGTATTGAACTCACACTCTTTGGGTCCTGCCACTGGATCTAAATAACGCCTTTATCCACTGTGCCATGTGTCCTTGCAGTGGAGAACTTGGAGAGGGAAATTATCAGGAGATAACTGATAAATGACATCCTTAAAGTATGTCTATATATTGCGCAATATTTACAAGATGACAATTTTCAAGAATTTTGAAGACAGAGCAAATGTTTTTGGCAAAATCAGAATGGCCGGCGAGAAAAGGTCAATTAAAGAGCAATTATCCAGCATTCACTACCATATTCAAGGAGCAATCCTCCAGCAACAATTGATATCACCATGGAGCAATTCTCTAGCAACCATTGACATCACCATGGAGCAATTCGCTAGCGACCATTTCTATCACCAAGGAGCAATTCTCCAGCAACCACTGCCATATTCAAGGAGCAATACTTCAATATTCATTGCCATAATCAAAGAGCAATTTTCCGGCGTTCACTGCCATATTCAAGGAGCAATTCTCCAGCAACCACTGCTATATTCAATGGGCAATTATTCAGTATTCATTGCTATACTCATGCGCAAATACCCTTACAAATACCTCTTCTTCTCCGGCTATGGGTTGTGTTGTAAAACATTTATCTCTAAACCATTATCATCGCAAAAAATTCATAGAATATAAAACTATTTTCTATTTATAAATTACCTGCAAGTGCTGACGAATAAGAAAACGAATCAATTTACAGATTCTTGATAAAATCCTAAGAAGAATCTGCAATGGTATGGTTCTTAACCTGGCATCTCGACCTCAATCATTTTCCCTTCAACGTGGTTTTTTCTCTAAATATTTTCATGGTAATTGTTCTGACGAGCTTTCACCATTTTTAGCTTAACTTTATGAATTTAAGCACAGTACTAGATTGGCAGATAGGTCTCATGATTTTATACTTGGCAATGCTAGGTTTAACCGTAAGTTTTATGCTAACTCTTTCTTCTAACGCACTTCCCGTCTTCTTTCTATTAGTCAACTATGATCATCATAAATTTAAATGCGACGTAAGTCGTTATATTCTGACATCTTAATTCCTGTTCTTTTATTCGTCTCTATATTTGATACCGTTTTCTCTCTCAAATTTTAACACACGGTAA
>CAHIKZ030000302.1:1385000-1430000 GCA_903632075.3 Acanthosepion pharaonis
TTTTTCTAATTACTATGCTTAGCTTTTGAAAAGCACCTTTCGCTATCCCAATGTGCCTTCGGAAATCTGAGAATCGAGTTCGAATTCCAGTCGTTCGTTACTTTCAGTTATGCTCAAATAACGTTGTGAAAGTTACGAATGAATCAATTTCTCCCAGTTATGGGTTAAATAGTAGGTTTTGTGAAAAGTCATTATTATCTCCAAATAATTTTTTTCACGCAATATTCACTTGCAAAAATGTTATAGTGGAACACACCTATTCTATAGTTAATAGACGCGCCCACCTATAATAAGTAGGAGGAGTAAAAGTAACGAGGGAGTCGCTCAGTGGTTCAGTCCGAAGTCGGACGACCGGCTGATCGGTTGAACTCTCTGCCTTCGGGCGGGGAGGAACCCGAACGAGGCTACGGCGAAGGGCAGTGTCTCTTTCGGGGAGGTAAACCGACCCTGAACCCGTTTATATGGGCTCAAAGGACATATTTTTGGCCGAGCCCACGGGTTCGGAGATCCCACGTTAAACCGGCCTTGTGCCACCTGATGCCCACGTGGGGGTGGTGACTAAATACCGTCGCTCAGTGGGTCGGTCAGTCAGTCGATGCTGGCTGACCGTTAGTCGGATACTAAAGTATCAGCGACCACAACTAGCTTTCTCTGCGTCATTACCTATTATATGAAGTTCCTAACGATTTGTACGTCGAACCTTTTTTAGGACCGACTTAGTACAAATACAAGCCTCCACTGTGAAACCACTCCATAACAAAAAATTATAAGAATTATTCTTACACCCCAAAAATATGTTTTGGCTTGAAATAAACCCAGCAGGAGTTGATAACAAATCCATCAATGTGCATAGTTGCTTTAGTCAGTAGCGAATTTCTTACCGTTGCTCGAGGTATGTGTTCAATCACCGGTCGACGATTTTGAATTTCCAAAGAGTAGCCCCATCCAATATTTTTCTTCTCATGTCTGCAGATATTGACCTTATATCGGACTCAAATAGGCTCAGCAAATATCAATGCTATTTCTGAAGTACAAATAACAGTGTTATCCCGCCTGTTTGCTTTCTTTGCTTGGTATGGTTTGTTTCGTTTTACAGCATATCAACCTCAATGGGTTATTTAATACAGATAATTTTTTTTTTATTTCTGGTAATATATTTTTACAAGAAAATGCATAGCTGGTAATATTTTTTCCAAAAATGTATTGCTGGTATTTTTTTTTTCAAAAATATATCCTTGGTAATATTTTATTTCAAAAATGCATTGCTGGTAATTTTATTTTTTAAAAATGTGTGGCTCGTAATAATGTATTTCTGGTAATACTTTTTTACAAAAAGGTATTTCTGGTATTAAAACCTATTTTTACACTTCCATAATGTTTTGAGCCCGGTTTAGATGTTAACTATTCGCCTATAGCTGGAACGCTAATAGGTGCTACCACCCCGAGTGAGGGTGGACCTGGGTACACCAGCAATTAAGAGGTGGTTGCGCCCTACTCAAAATCTAGGCCTTGATGTCGGACATAGTTTATCGTCTTACTGAGGACGCGGATAGAGTTTATCGTTTTACCCAGGACGCGGATATAGTTTATCGTCTTACGCAGGACGCGGATATAGTTTATCCTTTTACCCAGGACGTGTATATAGTTTATCGTCTTACCCAGGACGCGGATGTAGTTTATCGTCTTACCCAGGACGATGATATAGTTTATTGTCTTACGCAGGACGCGGATATAGTTTATCGTCTTACGCAGGACGCGGATATAGTTTATCGTTTTACCCAGGACGAGGATGTAGTTTATCGTCTTACCCAGGACGAGGATGTAGTTTATCGTCTTACCCAGGATGCGGATGTAGTTTATCGTCTTAAGCAGGATGCGGATGTAGTTTATCGTTTTACCTAGGACGCAGATGTAGTTTATCGACTTAAGTAGGACTCGGATGTAGTTTATCGTTTTACCCAGGACGCGAATGTAGTTTATCGTCTTACCCAGGACGCGGTTGTAGTTTGTCTTTTTTAGCCAAGACGCGGATGTAGTTTATCGTCTTACCCAGGACGCGGATGTAGTTTATCTTCATACCCAAGACAGGCGTTCTTTGCTTCGTTGTATCAATAATTTGCTATCAGTATTTCAAGGAAATTTAAACGCAAAGAAATTACACCGAAAAACAAAGTTAATTTTACGCCTGTTTTCTCCGATTTTCTTTACCCTTGCAGTCAAATAAAATCCAATATTAAATAACACAAACAAACCTATACAGATTTGAAGAAATGAATTTCTGAAGAAAAAAAATTAAACGGAAAATTGAAGTTAGCAAATTAAGAATTGCGAAACATTTTTAATTTAAATTCGAATTGTTGCTGTGAGACATTTTTAATTTAGTGAAAGAACGGACGAAGAAATGCACTTAGAAAAATGTTAATGTCGCAACTTAAAGATTGCAGAGTATGGAAATATTAAGAAAGACAATGATATTAAAAAAAATAAGACAGAATTAAAGAGACGAAATGTAAATTAGATTGGAAGGAAGGAAGGAAGGAAGAAAGGACAAGAAAAGAATGTCGACAGAAGGGAGGAAGAAATAGATAAATATATAAAGGAGAGGGAGAACCTTTTCTTTTTATGAAAGAGAGAAAGTGAGAGAGCGGAAAATAAAGTAAAATGGAGGTAAAAGATGGATATCGTATAGGAATGGGAAAGAGAAGAAAGAGAGCAAAATAAAAAGAGAAAGAATCTGAATAAAGAATATATTCGGGAGAGAAGATAGAAAAGGAGAGGTAGAAAAAAGAGAGAAAAAATGGAAATCTCAGCAGAGAAGGAAAGAAATATTTGAGCGAAGTTGACATAGATGAGAAAGAGTGAGGGAAAAAAGAAGAAAAATATGATATTCTTTCTATCATTATGAATGGATCCATATCTATCTATCTATCTATCTATCTTACTATCTATGTGAGTTGTTCATATCTATCTATCTATATATATATATATATATATATATATATATATATATATATATATATGTGTGTGTGTGTGTGTGTGTGTGAGTGTTTGTGTGTGTGTATGTGTGTGTGTGAGTTATCCATATCGAGATATCTGTTTTGTGAGTTATGTTGCTCTTATCTATCTATCTATCTATCTATCTATCTATCTATCTATCTATCTATCTATCTATCTCAGTCTTTTCCTATATATCTATCTATGTGACTTATTCATATCGAGATATCTATGTGAGTTATTTATATTTATCTATCTATCTATCTATCTATCTATCTATATATATATATATATATGTATATATATATATATATATATATATATATATATATATTTATATAAACTATGTGAGTTGTTCATATCGAGATATCTGTCTTTGTGAGTTATTAATATCTATCTATCTATCTATCTATCTATCTATCTATCTATCTATCTAGCTCAGTCTTTTCTTATCTATCTATCTATCTATCTATCTATCTATCTATCTATCTATCTATCTATGTGAGTTATTCTTATCTAGATACCTGTCTATGGGAGTTATTAATATCTATCTATCTATCTATCTATCTATGCTAATGCCTTTCCTCTGATAATATTTCAACCAGTTAAATGACGAAGAATTCGTTCATAAATTACTATAAAACTTTTAATATGATATTCAGAGAAATTAATCGGGTGGAATAACCGTCATTTGTTTTACTAAACTTCACCTGTGTAAAAAGGAGATATTATATATATATATATATATATATATATATATATATATATATATATATAATGTTAATGTCGCAATAATGTTAACATACTGATACCATATAGGTCAGTTAGATGTTTTCCAAAAAAACTGTCTGCATGCAATCTGTTGAGTTACGCTTCAAGATAGGACATCCTTTGTAGACTTGTTTAACAAGTGTAATATTGGAGGAATCATCCAGTCTCACTAACTGTGGACTGGTCATGTCTTGAGAATGTCTGATGACAGGATACCCAAGATCCTAATGTACAGCCAGTTAGATCAGGGCTACAGGAATGTAGGACGTCCATGGCTAGGATACAAAGACAAGCTGAAAAGCAACTTGGCAGCAGTTAATATATCACATAACACCCTTGAGCGCTTAGCCTTGGAGCAGGAAGAATGGAGACCAACGTGTTTTAGTGGACTCAGCAATTTTCAATCTGCTTGTCTGAATCATTTTCAAGAAGCAAGAGCAAGATCTAAAATGTCAGCCAATCTAGCAGTGATCTCATCTCACAATCCTTATACTTGCTCCACATGTGGCCTCCTTTGTGAATCACTAGCGGGTCTTAAATGCCGCGTAAGATTATCGCACAAAATTTCATAACTGAATCATGTAAGCTGTCAGACCCTCATACGTCGAAACGTATGTATATATGAAAAAATTCTCAGAGTTAACCTCTCGAAAAAAGTCAATATGTATAAAGGTTAAAAGCAATAGGAAAACAATATTAGCCGACGCTTTTCGACCAATGTGGACTTTTCCAATGCAAAAGCGAAATGAATTTATTAAAAACAAATTAACAAAATGTCCTTAGCAACTAGAAGAATTTAGAAAACGCTACTTTCGGCCCTGTGTCACATCTAAGCTACGCTTGGAAAATCACTATAAAAATTCTGTGGGCACCTCGCGGCAATGTAATGCTTAGCAAGCTTGTCTCCCTAAAACAATTACTATTGAGTAGTGAGTTCAATCCTCACTGGGTGCCCTCATTCTTTCGGGCTTGTCTCACATCTAAGCTACTCTTGGAAAATCACTAGGGTACCTCGAGGCCTTGTAATGGTTAGCATGCTTGTCTTGCTAAAACAATTATGACTAAGTAGTGAGTTCGATCCTCATTGGGTACCCTCTACATGTGACACATCTAAGCTCCGCTTGAAAAACGCTATACCAGGTTTGCAAGTATCTATCCGAAGAAGGCCACTTTAGGGACGGAATTTGCAAAGGATACATTCAGCATATCTTAAGCCTTGCTGACACAACACGCACATGTCAAATATAATGTTTGTTTTGGATCAAAGTGTAGTATCTGCCTTCGAGCAAACAAGCAACATTAATTGTGTATTTGTCTTCGGGCAGAACGCAACTGAAAATATTATTGGGAGCTACCCGATCTTGGGTAAAAGCTACCCGCGGAGTGCCTCCCTTATTGTATTAAATAGGGAAGATCGGCAGTAACACCGATGCCAGCGCGACCGACAAATTCGGTGGCTGGGCTCTATTTATACGAGTCCCCGATGGCCGCGATATGGCACCCTACAGGAAACTGAACTTGTGTCACATCCTTTCAGCCAAGGGGTGGCAAGCAAATACATTTTCAATGTTTCACGTAATGGCTAATTTCTCCAAGACGTTCATCTTCATTATGTGGCCACCAATGAATATATAACGCGAGTGACAGAACTAATTTCAACTCGGAATTAAATTTTGTTCGAGGCTAATTTCAACTCAGAACTAATTTTAACTCGGAATTAATTTCTACTCGTCATTAATTTAAACTAGGAATTAATTTCTACTCGGAACTAATTTCAACTCGGGATTAATTTCTACTCGGAATAAATTGCAACTCGGAATTAATTTCAACTCGGAACTAATTTCAACTCGGAACTAATTTCAACTCGGAATTACTTTAAACTCGGAACGAATTTCAACTCGATATAAAAAACCCAACTCCTAACCATAACCTTAAGTTGCGAGGTGAAATTAGTTCCGATTTGAAATTAATTCTGCAGCAATATAATGCTTATCAATTTTAAACACGGATATTAAAACTCAATAATTTAAAAGCAAACGTTTTGAAGTGGTTCGTCTTGACAATTCTTCTTGTATTTTTCCTCGGGCTTTTGAAGTTGTATTCTACCGCCCGTGAGCCATTGTTTAAAACAACTGTGTAAGAACTCGCAGACGTTAATATTGAATATCATTCACATCTTGCCGGGAAAATAGCACATTTTCAGGTATTACACCTGAAAATAACGCTTTCGATCAAATTAATACTTTTTTCTAATGATGGCGTGCTTTTAGTCCAATGTCTTGAAGAAATGCTAGTTAAGTTATTTTCTTGAAATTCATTCGATCTTTTGTCGGCGAACAAAAGTAAGCGTTCGATATGAAGAAAACTTTCACCAAGTATATGCACTTTTGACATGTTTCATTGATTTCTATCGAAATCATCATGTACAATCTCTTACAATATATATATATATATATATATATATATATATATATATATATGGATGGATGGATGGATGGATGTGTGTGTGTGTGAAGAGAGGAGCTAACAGAGAGAGAGGAGGTTTGGTCACGATGAACAAATATATATATATATATATATATATATATATATATATGTAAATATGTGTGTGCCAGAGAGAAGTGGGGAGTTAAAAGAGAGAGAGAGAGAGAGAGGGGGGAATTTGGGTAGAATGAACAATCGCAATAAATAGCAGAATATACTTCTTCATAATTTCAGACATTTTTCGAACAATTCACCTCCTGAAGAAATTAAAAAGTAGACCATTTTTGTTATACTTTTTCTTAATCTGCGAAAAGGATTTTGCAAAGTATATTTCTCGAAAATGTAGCTATTTATTTCGATATATATATATATATATATATATATATATATATATATATATATACAGAGAGAGAGAGAGGTACAGAGACAGAAACAGATAGATAGATAGATAGATAGATAGATAGATAGATAGATAGATCTGAGTTTGGGATCAGATACAGATCAAATATTGATTTGAATCCGACAGAATGAAAAGATAAAGAACATGTAGGAAACGTTTATCAATCTAAAATGTATCGCTTTTATTAAAACTTTTTCCGCGACTGAGTTATGGAAAAAATATGAAATTCTGGTACTTTTACTTCTGCGTTTTTTAATTTTCGGCATGTCTATCAGATACACACACAATCACACATAAATACAAACAGAGAGAGAGAGAGAGAGAGAGAGAGAGAGAGAGAGAATTATGAATATACACGGTGGTCCGAAAGTCTTGTTACCCGTAAACAATATAATTTTCTATTTCAGATGTCTGACACGTGTTCCTACAGTTTGGAAGCGAGTTAGCGGGTCACAAGATTTTCGGACCACCTTGAACATTATTATTGAATGTGCACATAGACAAACTAGACTTTTTATACACTTACATACACAAAACAATATTAACAGTTTTTCAGTTAGGCTTGGAAATTCAATTTCTGGAAACTTCGAATGGACGCATCACCACTTCTTGTTTGAATGCTACTAATTATTATGACATTGGATTAAAAGACTCGAATGCATGTGATACAACACAAAAGTAAAAATACCATAATTTTTTTCTGTTTTTCCTCCATATGAGAAAGCTTTAAGAATAGTAAAACATGTATGATTGATAAATATTTCCTATTTTTTATCATCTCAACATATATATATATATATATATATATATATATATGAACAATAAAAAATATTAAAAAATTAAAATCTTCAGACACACTAGGTTGTAGATTAATATTCTTTCGTTTTTTTTATTATTATTATTTCATTTAGATTCCTCGACTAGTTTCGACCAAAATGGCCATCATCGGGAGAAGAAATATTTCTGCTTGCTGGTAGCAGTAAACTACAGAAATGAATGCCTTGATGGAGAAAATGAACTTTTGTCTGTAGTTTTCATTTGTTTTTTTTTATTTTGTTATCCTTTTAACATGAATCTTTTAACATTCCTTGTGTTGGTCAAACAGTCTCTTTTAAGTTGTTATTTGAGATAAGACCTGGATGGATCTATGCTTCCCTAAATTCCCTTGGTCAGTTTGACAGTTTTATTGGTCCTGGAGAGGTGATGTGTCTCTGTTTAGTGTTTGTGTGTGTGATATTTGGTTCTTAGGGAGTGAGTGAGTATGATATGTGTAAGCGTGTGTATTGCTGTGGGTGTGTGTTATCATTTGGCTCATTAGGGAGTGAGTGAGTATGATGTGTGTAAGTGTGTATATTCGTGTGGGTGTGTGTATAAGTGTTAGACCTCCACACCTCCGTAAGCATGTCAGTCTTGTGTGGGTGAGAAATGTGGGTAGGTTTTGATTTGTAGAGTTATATATTAGTACTATCTATATTGTTAAATTTATGGTTTAGCCCGGCTGGATATTGTGTTTTTAGACGTTATATCTACTTATTTTCATGGAACTCTAAAATCTTTCTAATGTTATCTGCTCTGAACTTTTCTATTCTCTCAATTATAGTGAATTTGGCATGGGTTTTGAAATCGTGTTTTTCCAGGAGGAAATGTTGTTCTACAGGTAATAATTTTTCATAGGGAGTCGACTTAATTCGATTGCGATAATTATTAATTCTGTAGTGAAAGGGCCATTCAGATTTTCCTACATATTGTTTCTGGCATAGTGTGCATTCTAGGAGGTAAATTATGTTATGACTTCTACAGTTAGAATCGTGGTAGATTTTGAAAGTAGATTTAGTGATTGAGCTAGTGAATGAATTCGTGTTTTTAATATGGTTGCAACATAAACTTCTTTACATGGTTGGGAAAATCCTGTTGTTTTTGTTCTTAGTTCATTACGGATTACCTTGTCCCCTGAAATGTGGTTACTACCTATGATTTCTTTTAGGTTCTTAGGTCTACGACATGCATGAAGGCCGGGTTCCTTAAACAGTTTTTTTAGGTCTGGTTTGAGATGTAGTATTTCCCAGCGACGTTTGATTATTTGGGATAGTGGAGGCAGAGTGGGATTGAAAGTGGTTACTAGAGGGATGCGGCTAGATTTATTTTTAATCTTGTACATTAGGGTGTCTTCTCTAGGTGTGGAAATTGCTTTATTTATTTGTTCCCTGATTAGGTGTTGTTTATAGCCACATGTTGTGAATTGATGCTCCAGATTTTCAATGTGTTTATTTAATTCTTCATTGTTGGAACATATCCTTCTGAGTCTAAGTGCTTGTGAATAGGGAAGGTTCTCTTTGAGGTGTTTAGGGTGGGAAAACTTAAAGTGTAGATAGTTGTGGTTGTCGATTATTTTAGTGTGTAGTGTCGTTTGTAGTTTCCTGTTTTCATCTATGTAAATGCGGGTGTCTAAAAATGTTACTGATGTTGTGGATTTTTCATAGTCAAACTTAATTGAGTCGTGCACTGTGTTTAGGGTCATAAGGAATTGGGTAAATTTGTCATCACTACCCGTGAATACAAAGAATATATCATCGATATATCTTGCATAGAATACGCAGTCGCTACCAATGATTGGATAGATATGGGTCTCCTCAAATTTTCCCATGAATATTGTAGCATATGATGGAGCTGCAATGGTGCCCATGGCACAACCTCTTATTTGAAGGTAGTGTGCTCCATTGAAGTTGAAAGTAGTCAATGTAAGGACATGCTCCATGAGTTTTATGATAACTTCTGTGGGGGTGTCTTTTTTTCTTCTTTTAGCAAGTGCTTCCTGAAAGGCGGTTAGCCCTTCGATGTTTTTAATGTTTGAATAGAGTGGTCTAACGTCCATAGTCAGTAGAATATCATTCTCTGGTACTGTTTGTATGTGATTAATTTTGTTCAGTAGATCTGTTGTGTCTCTGATGTAGGATTTTACTTCCTTAGCTGGCGGTTGTATGTAATGGTCTATGTATTTGGAAATTTTTGTCGTGTGGCAGTTGAACGATGAAATAACCGGCCTTCCTGGGTTGTTGCTTTTGTGTATTTTAGGAAGGATATAGAAACGAACAGGTGTAATGTTTGTGGGTGTAAGTGTTGTGCATGTTTCCTTGTTGATTAGATTGTTGCGAAGCATTATGTTTAGTGAGCTAGTTAATTCTTTTTGGTATTCTGGAATGGGATCTGTAGGTATGCTTTTATAGGTTTCTTTGTCGGCTAGCTGTTTGTTGGCCTCTTTAATGTATTCTTCGATTCCCCAGATCACTGTCGCACACCCTTTGTCAGCCTGTGTTATGATTAGGTCATCTCTATGTGTCAGCGTATCGAGGGCTATACGTTCCCCTTCAGTAATATTGTCACGTGGCAGCTTACGTGCTATTGTTTACTTTATGTCATTTGCTACGGCTAGTTCAAATGTCTGTATAGTAATGTCTATGTTTTGTGGGGTGTAGGTTGTGTCCTTCTCTTTTAATGTATCAAGTATGGAAGTTGTGTGATCATTTTCCCCATAGTGGGCTTTTAACCGTATTCTCCTGAAGAAGGATTTCAGGTCCTTTGCCAAGGTGTCTTTATCAAACCTTGGGGACTGGTTTGAAAAAAATTAGTCCTTTATTTAATACCCTGAATGTATTGAGTGAAAATTTATTGTTACTCAAATTTATAACTCGCCCGTATCGGTCAAGTTTGAATTTGCAAGCATGGGTTCTTTTGTAAAAGCTCGAAAGCTTGCATCAGCATCCCTAATAGGAGATATGATGCAAGGAAAACATTAGAAAGATTTTAGAGTCCCATGAAAATAAGTGGATACAACGTCTAAAAACAAAATACCCAGCCGGGCTAAATCATAAATTTAACAATATATAGATAGTAACAATATATAACTCAACAAATCAAAACCTACCCACATTTCTCACCCACACAAGACAGACATGCTTACGGAGGTGTGGAGGCCTAACACTTATACACACACAAACACGAATATACACACTTACCCACATCATACCTGTTTACCCCTAATGAGCCAAAATGACAACACACACCCACAGCAATACACACGCTTACACATATCATACTCACTCACTCCCTAAGAACCAAATAACATACACACAAACACTAAACAGACACACATCCCCTCACCAGGTCTAATAAAACTGTCAAACTGACCAGAGAATTCTGAGTACCATGTATCTATCCAGCTCTTATCTCAAATAACAACTTATAAGAGACTGTTTGACCAACACAAGGATTGTTAAAAGATTCATGTTAAAAAGATAAAAAAATAAAAAAAACAAAAAAAACAAATGAAAACTACAGACAAAAGTTCATTTTATATATATGACATTTTTTATGCTTATAAGTTCTTTTTATACATACAAATATTTAAGCAAATGCACTGTTTATATTAAACAGTATTAACATTTTTCATAGATAATATGCCCCCTTTGACAGGAATCGAACCTGTATCCTATACAGAATCGTTACATAGCTGACATGATTTAACTGATTGGGCCACAGAGGAGCGTCCGGTTAGCATAGGCGATTTTACTGGTTTTAATAACAATTCTCCATAATTTTCTCTCATACATTCATATCTGCTCGATGCGTATACAAACGAATGACGTCACACATTATAAAATGGACAAAGTCCGACAATTATGGTTAAGGCGTTTATATACGTTCTTTTTTATAGATACAAATATTTAAGTAAATGCTCTTTTTCTAATATTTTTTTTATATATATATATATATATATATATATATATATATATATATATATATAGAGAGAGAGAGAGAGAGAGATAGAAAAGAAAGATAGATAGATAACTAAAACTAATTACTATTGGAATTAGCATGATCCTCGTATGCACCGCCATCAATGAAACAATTCTTTGGATATGCCGATCTGAACCTATATATATATATATATATATATATATACATGCAGAAATATAGTATTAAAGTGTGGCATATTTATGGGATAAAGTGCTCAGTATCAGAGATAGAGCGTATGTAAATATAATTATAAAAGTGAACATTGAAGTCAACACTCAGTGGCGACAGGCTGTTTTATGCCTGACGCAATCGTCCGGCCGCGAGTGCTGGATTTTCCTCTAATGTTTATATATATGGGTCAGTGGTCGCTAGTGTGTAATCCAGTCTGGCGGTTATTTTGTCGAAAGTGGCTTGTTTATTTATTTATTTGGGTTAATTTGTTTTTCTTTGTTATTTTTTATTTTATATATTTATTTATTCTTTTCGGTTTTCGATGCTTAATTAACCTTAGTAAAAAAAATTGGGGAGATTTTTTTAGGTCGCTTATTTAATAGTTTGTTTTGGCCAGGGAAGATAAAGCTATTTATTCGTCCAATTTTTGGATAGATTGCCGTAGTCTATTGCTATTTTGGCGGGGGACAGTTTTTAATTTTTGTTTTTTTATGTTGCTGTTCCATAGTTGGGACCCTAACGTGTCAGGGTCCCAACTATGCACCAACAAACAAATACAAAATACTATGAAAGTATAAAAATACAATTTTATAGTAAAAATACCAACAAGACATTTTTATATAAAATATGACCAGCAATAACTATTTGCAGTAAAATAACCAACAATACATTTTTAAAAACAAAATGACCAGCAGTTCAATTTATCTGTAGTTGAATGCATAAAATTGCGTTCCAAATTTTTAGATTTCGGCATTAAATAACCCGTAGAGGTTAATATGTCGCTAAACCAAATCAACCAAACAACCAGTATGAAAGAACTCTTTCATGACATTAATCCATATAATATACTAAGATTTCTTATAATATAAAGCTCTCAAATCCATTTTCAGACATCGAATAACATAATGACAGGTTGGTTCAACGTCAGGTGAATGTAGGCGAAAAGGTAAAACAGATCAACTGAATTCCAAATCAGTTTCCCGAGTTATTCTTATTCTTGGAGGAAAACTAAGTTTTTGCCTTAATCCACCGCGAACGTTGCTATTGTCGTTCAAAAACTAAAGTATCTTAGTGTTATAAAGTTCCTAGAATATACGTAGTTATACGGGTTATTAATACGGCAAAGGAAATACTGGAAAAAAAGGTTGAAGAACAGGTTTAATCACATCTGCATCTTCCTTTTCTTTTTCTTTCTTTCTTTCTTTCTTTCTTTCTTTCTTTCTTTCTTTTTTCATATACTTCTCTGCGTCTTTTTCTTTCTTTCTATATTTTTTTTTTCTGCCTTTATATTTTTCTTTTTCATATTCTTCTTCTTCACCTCTCTTTTCTTTCTTTCTTTCTTTCTTTTCTTCACACCTCTATTATACTTTTCTTTCGTCTTTCTTCCTTTCTTTTTCTGCCTATATTTTTCTTTTTTATTCTTCTTTTCACACCTCTCTTTTTCTTTCTTTCTCTTTTCTTTCTTTTCTTTTCATACCTTTCTTTCTTTTTTCTGCGTCTTTCTTTTCTTCTTTTCTTTTTCTGCCTATATTTTTCTTTTATTCTTCTATTCTTCTTCACTTCTCTGCGTCTTTCTTTATTTTTTTCTATATTTTTTTTTTCTTTCTTTCTTTTCATATACTTCTCTGCGTCTTTCTTTCTTTCTTTTTCTGCCTATATTTTTCTTTTCATATTCTTCTTCACACCTCTATTTCTTTCTTTCTTTCTTTCTTTCTTTCTTTTCATATACTTCTCTGCGTCTTTCTTTCTTTCTTTTTCTGCCTATATTTTTCTTTTCATATTCTTCTTCACACCTCTATTTCTTTCTTTCTTTCTTTCTTTCTTTTCATATACTTCTCTGCGTCTTTCTTTCTTTCTTTTTCTTTTTCTGCCTTTATATTTTTTTCTTTTCATATTCTTCTTCTTTTTCTCTATTTCTTTTCTTTCTTTCTTTCTTTTTTCTTTTCATATACTTCTCTGCGTCTTTCTTTTTTCTTTTCTTTTTTCTGCTTTTTTCTGCCTATATTTTTCTTTTCATATTCTTCTTCACACCTCTATTTCTTTCTTTCTTTCTTTCTTTCTTTTCATATACTTCTCTGCGTCTTTCTTTCTTTCTTTTTCTGCCTATATTTTTCTTTTCATATTCTTCTTCACACCTCTATTTCTTTCTTTCTTATTATTCTCTGCATCTTTCTTTTCTTTCTTTTCATATTCTTTTCTTTTTCTTTTTTTTTCATGATTTCTTTTCATATTATCCTCTGCGTCTTCTTTTCTTTATTTCATATTATTTTCTTTTTCTTTTTTCTTCTTTCTTTCTTTCTTTAACAAGTCGCTCTCTTCTATTTCATATTTCTGTACGCTGTCTTTCAATCTTTTCTTTCTTTCTTCTTTCTTTCTTTCTTCTTTCTTTCTTTCTTTCTTTCTTTTCCTAGTTAGTAAATTCCATCTATTTCCTTCTTCTTGGAAGCTCCGATAGCTTCAAATGGACGACTGTAGACTTATATATTCCGGGCAATCAAATTGAGGATAGATCTGAAAAGCTACAACCATGGTCGGAGAAATGACTGCTGAGAAAAGAGTCCATAGGACTGAGAAAGAAACAATGCAGTGTTAGCATCGGAAATCAAGGGGAGACAAATCGGTCACTGACGCATTCATCCCAGCGGCCTCATGTTTTCAATTCAGCCAATGAAAAATAAAACATGAGGCATTTTCCAGTCAAGTTTTCATATCGTTTTTGCTGACATGCATGTCGTCTGGTCGCACGGCTCTATCGCTTCTGTAACCTTCACCTTCATAAATAATGATATGTTGACATCATTATTTATGAAGGTGAAGGTTACAGAATGATTTGATGTCGTAAAGTTGCATTCGCTGGCTTTCTTTCCTTATTTTTATTTTCTTTTATTATATTTTTCTTTCTTTTTTTTCTGTTATAAAGTACGTAGAACGTTCGTAGCTTTGGTTAATAACAAAGTAAGGGAATACTGGAACAATTGGTTGATTGAGGGACAGGTTTAATTACATGGGAAACATGGATTAATTATACAGTAATAGGGAACACCGTAGTTCAGTGTCGCAATATGTACGCCTCAAACGCTACGTCTTATCACCCACATTGCCTCGAACGTACCCAGAGAGGATGGACGAGTCTATGTTGAACCGTTAGTGTAGAGAAGGTGGGTTATCTTTTGACAAAGTGCAATCTGAGTTTATTCCAAGATGTTGCGTATTGTTCATATCTAGGAGGATACAATCGCCATTTAAGTTGGGTCATCAAACGGACAGTTCTTATGACAAAACCATAAAGACATTGTTCGAGAAAAATACAATTATTTTTTGCTGATGAAGCATCTGATATATATATATATATATATATATATATATATATATATATATATATATATATATATATATATATATATATATATATATTAAGTAATTCATCAGTCTAGAATAAACCTCAACAGAATGCAGAAAGAACTGGACGGGCGTTTCGTCATATATTTGGGACTCATCAACAGTGCATCCACTACCAAGAATTGAAACCTGTTAGTACAATTGCCTGTCGCCTGTCAATGTAACAAATATCTTGAAATACTAGTGAGTAAATTTATTCATTAAAATCGACAATGGTTTTAAACACAGTTTGCAGACGACTTCGGAGTCTCGTGGAACTCTTCTGAACGGTATCTCTAAGTTGGTAAATGCTACTTGCCTTTATTTAATTTTTGGGGTTACAAGGGGTTTTTCTAGGTATGTTGCTCAAATATACCCCACAAATAATAATCAAGGGGATTTCCGTCTGGGGAGTTTGGTGGCCAGATGTAAGGGGTGATGTGATAAAAGAAATAGTGTGAATTTTCCCGCTTGATTTGCATGGTGCAATGTCCTGTTGCCAGAAATGGGTCTTCCAGCAGCCATATTCTTGGCCCGGGCCACCACTTCATTGTCAAGGCACTTGATGTCGATCTGCGTTTTGAGACTGAGGCCCTGTGGGAAGATGAATGGATGCATAACGTCGCCGTAACTAGCCATCACACGAAACCACAAGATTTTGATTGGATATATAATCCATATCTATTCGAACCTGCCTCCCTTAGAAGCAACTGACATTCGATGTGATGTGCATTGACCACTCAACCACGGAGGACTAGCTGATCAAACGGAAATAAATGAATAAATATGACGTTTAATAAACAAATAAAAACAGAGCATCTACTCAGATATGAGTAGCCATTGAAAGTAACTTTTGAACGAAGTAAAAATATATATCCGATTATTATATATATATATATATATAATATATATAAATAGATAGATAGATATGTATCTCTCTCTCTCTCTCTCTATATATATATATATATATATATATATATATATATATATATATATAGAGAGAGAGAGAGAGATAGATAGATAGATAGATAGATAGATAGATATTAATAACTCATATAGATATCGGATATGAATAACTCACATAGATAGATAGATAGATAGATAGATAGATAGATAGATAGATAGATAGATAGGTATGAATACAGATATATAGATATACATACATACATACATATATATATAGAGAGAGATAGATAAATAGATAGATATAGATATATAGATATATAAATCTATATCTGTCTCTCTCTATATATATACATACATATATACATATATATATATATATATATATATATATATATATATATATATATATATAAAATGTGAACATAGAAGTCAACAATTAGAGGCGACAGTCTGTTTCATGCAATCGTCAGGCCACCTGTTTGCATCTAGCATGAAGCAGACTCTTGCCTCTAAGTGTTGACTTCTATGTTCACATTTATATTTACACACGCTCTATCTCTGATATTGAGAACTTTATCCCATAAATATATCACATCTTGACTATATTTCTTCATATATATATATATATATATATATATATATATAGATAGATAGATAGATAGATAGATAGATAGATGAGCCTGGCGTTAACAGATATGAGGAAATTGTTAAAGATATATAGATAGCTAGATATTCATGACATTGCTAGATCTCCGTATATATCAATAGATAGACAGAGATAGAAGTATATCCCTATATACATATGGAGATTTTAGATGTCTGCATATTTGCCACTGCCAACGAATACTTTCCATAGATTATTAATTCAATGCTTGCCATAGGAAAGCTGCCCTCCTACGCATTGCGAAATGTACGTTTTAATTAAAAAGAAATCATTATTGCTTTATATTAAAATAAGTCGTTGAAGTATTCTCGAACCGTTCTTTCATGTTTATTATGCCTCTTTCCAGAAAATGTTCTACCACTTAACTTGATGAAAGTGCTAAGTGTTCTTTTGGAATATTGAATATTTCATCATAAAAGCCTGACAAGCTCGAGGCTTGGTTAAGTTACACTGATGGATATGGAAGATTTTTTTGTGTTATTAAGTGGTTTTAAGTTAGCTAAAGACTTTAATAAAGACGAAAAGATAAGTTTGAGGATCTTGCTGAAGATAATATCGCCTCATCGTTTATTAAACAAGATCATTTAAAAAAAGCCAAAAATATCTCTCCTGACAAATAGTCATTAGTGTCATTAATTGTTCAGTCTGAGTTTTCACTCATAATTAGACGTATACTAGTCCTGTCTGATATTTTGGAATTAAATGTTTTCGTTAACGTAGATTTATAGTAAATATGAGTTCAATGACTTGGAGGGTCAGTGCAGATTTAACCTCAGTTGAAGTGGGGTTGTCAACTATTGAGCAGTATTAAAGTTAAAAACTAGACGATCTCGCCCTAGATATTGTCAGCTGAACGAGAATAATCTGACTTGCTTATTTCATCGCTTCTCCTTTTGTTGTGGGTCGGGAAGCGTGGACCCTTGCATCAATGCTTTCCACGCTTTCTTTCTCTTGTCACGACCGAACTCTCCACCAGCCTTAGCCATATAACCAATTTAGCGACACCTCCTTCTCAGGCACCTCTAAAATATCATAAATCTCTATAGGGTTGATATCTATCCGTGTTTATCTATCTATATATCAATCACTTTTAATATTAAAATCTTTGGGCGTTTCCTTTTTTTTTTTTTTTCTTTTTTTTTTTTTTTCTCCCTCTTCCTTTTGTCTGGACTAAGGACCCCATTTATTAAAAATTTCGACCTGAAGAGATGAACATTTTTGTATTCATGAAATAAATTATAACCGAATGGATTTTTAAGGATCGTCTGATATCATGATTATATATATATATATATATATATATATATATATATATATTATTTATATTGGATAGATGTGAGTTTGTGACCCTGAAACAGGGGCTTTCGATTATAAAATGTATGAATGTAGCGATTTCGTGAAAAATCAGTGTATAGAATGTGAAAGGTGCCTCTGAGGAAATCTATCCAACCAGATGATGGGAGATTTGCCTGAGGTTAGATATTGAGCAGTGCCTCCCTTTGCATACTGTCTTATGTTATATAAATAATTATATATATATATATAAATATATATATATATATATATATATATATATTTATGGGTGCTTAAATGACTTTTCACACACACACATACATAAATATATATATAAATATATATATATATATATATATATTTTGATTTAAACACACGTTATGAAATGGACAATTATTTTAAGACTTTTTTTAGACAGATACATTCTTTTTACATACAAATATTGAGGGTATGCTAAACAATGGCAGAAATTCAGAGAAAATTTCTCGGATATTCAGGCCTTTGTTAAATAAAATACTGTTTATTATAAAAAGAGCATTTTATTCTTCTCACTCCAAATATTTGTGACTTTAAAAAACATATATCATATTAAAACCTCCTGGCAAATTGATATAATGGAAACAGACATGTTAATGTCTTTGATTTAATTATTTTGCAGTTTTGTCCGCTGCAATGATTTGACAAACGGACGTTAAGGAAACTTCACATAGTTGTCTGAAACATGTCAGACAAAAGGTGAAGGTTGAATTACAAGAGTTGATCCCTGGATTGGCAAGTCACCTTTTAAAACAACCAACATGAGACAACCTGATAAATATTAATTCATACTTTTTACCAAAACATTCTAAACCTTTGGATTTGTTCACAAATATAGTTGTACCAGACATTGGAAATTATAAATATATATATATATATAAAATATTTTTCAAAATATTGATAAAAAAAAAAGTTTGATATATAATATGTGTGTGTGTGTGTGTGTGTGTGTGTGTGTGTTAAATGCAAGTGTAAATATAAACGATTGGACGAGGGCAACTTAACAGAGTCCCCAACGTTCTACTAGAATTAATCCGAGATAGGTGACCAAGCTCTTGTACCAGAAATTAGAAATTTAAATTACTACTAATACAGGATGTAAACTCCTAAAGGGAATCTATGTATTTGACTAAAACAAAAGTGGGGAGAGTTAAAACCATCTATCAACAAATCACATATAAACCAAATTTTGTCCCCATTTTTAACTCAAGCAAATTTTATTTATTTAAAAAACTGTCTCAAAGACAGTTCTTTGATTTTCTGAGTTTCAAAAACACAACATATCAGAAGTGTTGAATGGTTACCTGAAGTTAACCAGATCAACTAAATCAAATGGAATTGTGCTCATCATCATGATACCTGAGACAAATAGTTCAAATGCATTAATAAATAATATACTAGATCCAAATGGACAATAATGGTGGTTGAAGGAATGTGAAACCAACGTGGTGATAACTTTCTTCGTCTTAGGCAATTATTTTTCAATGTAAAAAAGCAATATAGCATGAATTTAAATCAGTTGTTTTTTGCAATAAAAAAAAGAAAGTAACAAAATTCAGGTAGAAAGGAAAACAAAGAATGAAAAATTATTAAGAGTAGATGCTGAAAAGTTTTGGCCTGACCAAGATGTCCTTTCAAAATAAAATTCTGGATTTCCTTTGGCCAGATATTATTTAAAATCCACTTATTTTGTGGCACTCTATGAATCAATGTAAAGTCAGTCAATGTGCAATAATAAGGGTTCCGTTCGACAAAAACCACCTGAACTTACCTGCCTGAAGAGGCACAAGTCATTTGATCTGGTAAACAATTTTGAAGAGTCTTATGTTGAGGCCAGAAAGAAATTATAAAAAAAAAAAAGAAAAATCTTTAATACATTTCAAAAATAAGTTATTTTGTTTTTTTAAATAATGAGAAATGCATGTTAACGTTTGAAAGATTATTTGGTAAAATTTCAATTGAAATTTAAATAATTCGTTCCAATAAAAAAGGTACTCAAAGCATCTTCTGCACCATCTTTTTCCTTTCTTCCAAATCTATCTAACTTTTACGTGATTCCTTCCAGATTAATATTATGATGTACATTTCTTGGTCAAAATCCAGGATTTGTAAGAATATTCCACATCTTAAAAATGGATCGAGGTCGATTTCACCTGGATTTCTTTGGATTTTTCTCTAGCATTACCAACAATTTCTGTCGAGCTGGTGAAATTAAGGCATATGGAGACTTTGTGCTAGGACAAACAATTACACTCATATTTCTTAGTGGTTTGAGCTTGCTGGCCTTGGCATATGTGATCCATTTTAATAGCAATTTTGCTGGTCCAGACAACCATGATGGCAATGATGTAATTGCCTGTAGATAGGCTTTGTGGGTTTTAAATGAATCTTTTTGTGTGGAGCGCAATTGTCATCTTGTATTGCTAGGGATCTTATGGTGTGGGAGGTATTCTCGAATACGACTTTCCCAGAGGTCAATGCAGTTCATGTGGTCTGGGTGCTAATTGAAAAGTTCTCAAATTGACCCTTACTCATACAGATTATATTGGGCAGTCTTACTTTTGGCCCTTCCTTGTTTATGTAGGAACTGTCTGACCTAATCAGCCATAATGACGTTTCCTCAGTCTGAGTAAATATAGGCAGGTCATCAAAAATTGAGATGAGGGAACAGAAAGCATGGATTACTATTTTCTCATTACATCAGGACAGAGTATAAAGAATTTAAAACACAAAAATTCATCTATTATTGGTCATGGATATTTGTTTTTAGTTTTTACCGAAGAAAGTTGAGCCTTAAAATAAAGCAGAAGCCTCTCATCCAGTTGTGCGGAATTAGAATACCATTCCTGTTTTAGCTCTGTAGAATTTTGATTTTAGTTCACCATTTCCTTATAGATTCTTTTTAAATCTTCCATGAAGAACGGTAGGTTTCAAATTTGAATAAAATATAGCATTCTATTTTCCATAGCATATGTTTTGTTAACAGCTCAAGGAGGCCTTCATTGCAAGTTAAGATCCTGCACATTCTTGGAAAGTGTTTCACCTGCAGTGATTTGTTTCCCAGGATGCTATTGGCTCTTACATCTGGCAGGTGAGAAAATAGATGCTGCTGGATGTTTACCAATAACAGTCCATTAAAGAAAGCATGAAAAAATCAATTCTTTCCAATTCGCTTAGGTTGAGAAAACTGTAAAGATCAGTTTTTACTAATTTTTGAGTAACTTGAGGAAATTATCGTAAATTTTGGTGCAAAGGCTAAAAATTCTTGGCAGTGAGAAGATATCGTTAGATCATTTTGTTAAAAATTTGACCTCTCACGGAATCGTTTATATATATATATATATATATATTTATATATTTTATTAATTTAAATTTTCCCAAGCCCATTTTTTTTTATATTTTTAGGAATGGTCATTTTGACTGCCCCCCACCCCCAGCAAAAGGCGTTATTTGTCCCAATTGGGTCTGATTTGATGGTTTAGTAAGAAATCACTGGTCCGAAATGTTAACAAAGAAAAACTTTAAAAGTGGAAAATTAAATTCATTTTGAAAAGATCCGATAGGTGTCTCGTCAGTATTATATATATATATATGACATGTTTTCGTATTTTTCTTGATATATTGTCTGAAAGTGGAATTGTTTTTAACCCTCTATTTCTAACCTAACTGAAAACTTGTTTTGTAGTTGGAAATCGTCCCCCCACCACCCTTGGTGAAAAAAAAAAAAAAAAAAAAATTCCTCCCCACCACCAGTTCGATTGGGACTTGGACTCAAGTTAAAACGTATATGTTGTATAAATCAAAATGACTAAAATATTCCATCCTGATCCCCTTAATGGACTATAGTACCAGAATTATCTGCCTCCAATCCGGCCCTTATCTGTTTTGTATTGTCCTGTTTTGTGTTATATGTAATAGGAGTAGGTAGACCCTCCTACCGCCCGGTCAACTCCTCCCCCTTCTATTGGACAAGCGTAGAGGCTCACACCTTGTTTCTTGTCTAGGAAGGGGTTCCCGGCACTTCTTCTCTCTCTGGCCTCTGTATTAGTACTGGACTGTTTCTCCCGTGATGCGTGCTGTCTGTGGCATTGCCTCTTCATTTTGAGGGTACACGGTTGACAGTTTCTCTGGTTGCTGTTTCCGACTGGTAGTTAGGAGCCCTAACTCTTGCGTAGCGTCTTGAGCGGCTGCTTGATCAACAGTTGTATAATACCGGGGTGTTTGTAGTGCCATGTCGCGCATGGAAAGGTGTCCCTGCAGTCTCCTCCGGTGGGCAGCCCTGAGGCTACATAATGATGCAGATTTTGCCAACTCCTCTCTGCTCGCGTCATGGTCGAAACCATCTGTTTCTTTTACTTCAGGCCTTCTCATTTTCAAACAAAACTAAACATGAAGAGTTCGAAAAATCAAAAAGATTAAAACTAAACCAGCCTCTCAAAACCACCTAAACCCCTCAACATTTCGTTCTCCAACATCCGGGGCATTAGGACAAACTTCTGCAGTTGGAATCTTTCCTCACTGCAAACTGCCCGGATATACTGGCTCTCTGTGAGACAAACCTTGTCTCATCTATCCCTCTTCTGATCTCTCGATCCCTGGCTACCTTCCTCTCCTCAGAAAATACTCTCTAACCCACATGCACGGTCTTGGTGTCTACGTCAAGGAACATCTCCCTCTGGCAGAGAGAGCTGTCTCTCGAATCGCCTGACCTGTCACATGTGTCTCCGACTCTCTCTCCTCAATGCGGTAAGATATCTCTTCTTCCTTTATCGCTCTCCATCCTCTCAAGACTGTGAGATACTTGATAGCATTTCTGACAACATAGACAAGGCCCTATCCCTCCACCGTTTGCTCACATTTTGTGTTTGGAGACTTTAACGCCCATCACACCTTGTGGCTTAAGAATGCTATTACTGACCAGGCAGGCATTCAAACATTTAACTTTTCAATCTCCATCCCCCAACAGATAGTTAACTTCCCCACTCGTTTTGCCTTCAACCGAGAAGGTAAAGGCCTCTCTACTCGACCTGTGTTTTACCTCCATCCCCGAATCCTGCAGCGCCTCACAGCTCTGCCCTTTTGGTAACTCTGACCATGCAGTCGTATCTGTTAATGTTTCCTTTAACTCCACGCCCTATAAAGAACCTCCCACCACTAGAACTTTGTTCTATTATCAACGAGCTGATTGGGACGCGTTCCGTGATTTCCTCCGCGATGTCCCCTGAGATGGAGTCTTTAAGCTCCCCGTCCAAGAATGTGCTTCTGAGGTCTCATCCTGGGTTAAAGCTGGAATCGACGCTTTCATCCCATCAAGGAAATATAGGATCAAGTCGCGCTCCTTCCCCTGGTTCTCGGCTGCTTGCTCAGCTGCCATCGCCCATAGGAACCACTTTCCACCTATTCCGTAGCGACATGTCTGACTGCAATAGACGTCTCTTTGCCTCCGCCCGTAACGAATGTAAGCGTGTCCTAAATGATGCTAAGTCACTATTTGCGGCTCGAATGAAGGAACGTATTGCATCTCGCAAATTTGGCTCCAAAGATTATTGGCGTCTCTGCAAGAGTGTATTGAACAATTGCAAACCCTCTATACCTCCTTTATTCAACCAGTTTGAAGTCTTGACCTCCTCTACCGACAAGGCTGAATGCTTTGCTCGGAAATTTTCATCCAACTCGACGCTCGACTCTTCCGGTGTACCCATACCCGATTTCCCTCTTAGAACTGAGGCCATATTGAGTGGGTTAAACATAACCCCAACTTTGGTACTGGGCGTTATCTCCAATTTAGATCCCAACAAGGCGAGTGGTGGAGATGGGATACCAGCCATTGTCTTAAAGAAATGCGCGCCTGAACTGGCGCCCGCCCTTTCGAAACTATACAACTACTGCCTCAAGGAATCTTGTTTTCCTGACTGCTGGAAGTCCTCTTCTATCGTTCCTGTCTTCAAGAACTCCGGCGACCCCTCTGACCCCTCTGACCCTTCCAACTACCGTCCTATCAGTCTCCTTCCCCTCTTCGGCAAAGTCTTCGAATCCTTAATCAATACCGGGGTGGTTAACCACCTCACATCCCATAATCTGCTCTCAGACAAGCAATATGGTTTCCGCTTTGCCAGATCTACAGCCGATGTGCTCACAGCCATCACTGAAACAGTCTACCGAGCTCTCCAAAATAACGGGGAAGCCCGAGCCGTGGCACTAGATATCTCCAACGCATTTGATAGGGTTTGGCACGCCGGCCTTCTCCGCAAGATCCAGGGATATGGCATTACGGGTCGATTATATAACGTAATACAATCATTCCTGTCAAACCGTGAATTGAAGGTCGTTCACAACGGATTCTCCTCCAGTTCCTATCCCACGAACGCAGGTGTTCCTCAAGGCTCCATCCTAGGCCCCACTCTATTCCTTATCTATATAAATGACCTTCCTGACGCCGTAACTTCTCAAGTCGGCATCTACGCGGATGACACCACAATTTATTCCTGCCTCAAAAACAAATCTAGTCTCGCTGACAAAAATCACCTTGCCGTGCGTCTCGAAAAGGACCTCCAATCGATTGTGAATTGGGGCATGAATTGGCTTGTCAACTTCAACGCTTCGAAGACAAAACTGCTCTCTATTAATCACCACAGAGTGCCTTCCCTTCCCTCCATTAGAATGTCTGACGCTCAACTTCTCGAGAGCAACTCTCTGTGGCTTCTCGGTCTCACGTTGACTGCTGACCTGAGATGGAATAAATACATCGAGTCAATTGCCTCGTCCACTGCGAGGAAAGTTGGCTCCCTGAGCCGCGCTAGGAAGTTTTTCTCCCCTGAGTCAATCCTCCAGATATACAAATCCACAATTCGCCCTTGCATGGAGTATTGCTGACATATATGGTCTGGTGCCCCTTCTGTTTGCCTTGGGGTTCTTGATAGGCTCCAGAAGCGGATATGCAATATGGTTGGTCCTGCCCTGGCGTCTCGTCTACAGTCACTTTCTCACAGACGCACCGTCGCCTCCCTCTGTCTGTTCTACAAATACTTTCATGGAAATTGCTCCGAGGAGCTACATTCGCTGGTTCCCAGACTTCATGAGTTCAAGCGCCCTACGAGGCTGGCATCCCGCTCTCACCCCTTCACTGTCGAAACTCCTAAATGTAGCCGTCTCTTCTACTCTAATAGCTTCATGTCTCGCACCTCTCGCCTGTAGAATTCTCTTCCCTTCTCCTGTTTCCCTGTGAGCTATAATCTCCAGCTATTCAAGTGTAATGTCAATCGACATCTCCAGTTGCCTTAATCTATCTACTACCCTCATCCTTTCTTCTATCACTCCTATCTGATCTTGCTATTTTCTGTAACCCTTGCGTCCTAGTGGCTTCCCGCCTTGCTTGGGGTGAAATGCTTAATATATATATATATATATATATATATATATATATATATATATATATATTGTCCACTCTTACGCTACATAGACAAATTGAACTTGATATGAAAACCTGGCAAGCACAAGCATCTAACCGAAGGATGTGCCATAAGACATGTTTCATTTAGTTAAATTGTTTTGAAGACTGAAGCACCGTGATCAGCTTCGTCAAGCACTTACGCAGAGTCGCCCTCAAACTTCCGCTTTAACTAATTCCAGTGTGGCTTTGTTGTCTGGGTGAGTATCACATTTAAGAAAGCACAGGTATGTATTTCCCTTACCTGATTTTCTCCACAATGGCCCCTGCTAGCATGCATAAGTGTGAAGGGAAATCCCCCATCCAATGCTGACCCTCATTATCGATCCACCATATATATATATATATATATATATATATATATATATATATATATATATATATATATATCTGGAAATACAGTCGAAAGTGCTCAATATCTCTGACAGATCATATATTTATGTGTGTGCATTTATGAGGAAATGTGAGCTTATCTGACGGCGTGAACGGCTGATCTGAAAAACGTCAAGATAACCCCCTCCCCACCAGTTCCTTGTTAAGGGAACATTGCTACGTATGTAACGCTACAGTCTCGACACCTAAATAGAATCACAATTGCGTATATATGTATGCTCAGACGCATGGATGTGTATCTGCCTCTAACCTTAGGTGATTTATATGGGTGGGTTTC
The DNA here is from genome assembly GCA_903632075.3 of Acanthosepion pharaonis. Lineage (NCBI taxonomy): Eukaryota > Metazoa > Mollusca > Cephalopoda > Sepiida > Sepiidae > Acanthosepion > Acanthosepion pharaonis. The sequence goes on from CAHIKZ030000302.1 coordinate 1,411,009, forward strand.
ACGAACTACAATGCATTCACCTGTATGTATGTGAGTATATGCATGTGAGTTTCATCCCAGACAAACACAGAAGAAAATACCTCCTCCGCCACACTCAGACATATATAAGGAAAAAAAAACATCTACTTTTCAAAACATATACCAGTTTGTCTGATGACAATGGTTACAAACTAATATCCATAAAACTGTATATATATATATATATATATATATATATATATATATATATATTTATATATATATATATATATTTATATATATTTGTGTGTAAAAATTAAACTATAATATGTATAACTTTAAAAGATAGGCAAACTTTCTATCTGCTGTGGATTCCGAGATGAAATTCGGTCTCCAATGAATGACAAACGCAAGAATTAAATATTAGAAATTAAATGTATTTACACAATAATACAAAGGGTAATACTATTAGTAAATCCAGGAACGCGGTTAGTATCAATAATATATAGATATATACAGTCTTGAAGTAGGACTTCCTTCGAGTCTACGGGTTTGTAACTCTCTTCTACAAGCGGTTACCTCACACTATTACTCTACCTCCAACTCAATCACAATCTCAGTCTTCTTATAATCTCAATCTGTCTGACTGTCTAACTCTGGGTATTTAACGGAAGCAGTCCAAGTAACACTGGTCGAGTCCACTTATATGAAAAAAGGGAGGACCCCATAACACTATAGACGTTTCCTCCTCTTATCGACTTTATGAAGGCAAATGTAAGGGTCTTATTTGACAAACAAGTCCAGGCTGCGATGGGTAAATTGGCGTCATTTTATATTTTTAATTACGTACATGCGCGTTGTTGTTGATTTAATCGACTGCGCAGTATAGTAGCCTCAGTTGTTCACTGTCTTTGAGAATATAACACCATAAAGGAATTCACTCCGACATAAATTTGAAAACGGCATATTGTGCTTCACCGAAGTCTCCAATACAAACATTTCAGAGTGTTTGGGTGTCAATCTGACGAAAGTGCAGAGGATTCGGAAAGAGTTGGATGATATATCTAGTCAACATCATGCTATTTAGAGTGCTCAAAAGTGATGTCAACGTTATGCTTCCATTCATCTTCCTACAGGGCCTCAGACTCAACACAGAGTCCTACATCAAGTGCCTTGAAAAGGTAGTGCTGTCCTGGGTCAAGAGGGTGGCTGCTGGATAATCTTATGTCTAGCAACAGAACTCTACACCCTGCCACACGAACAGGAGAACCCAATCATGGCTGTCAGACAATTCCTGAGACCACATCACCCCTTACATCTGACCACCTAACTCCCCAGACTGCAACCTCCTTGATTATTATGTGTGGGCTACAGTTGAGCGAGAGGCCAAAAAATAACTTCTAACACCAAAAATGAACTGAGGGCAATCATTATGGCAGCATTTACTAACTTAAACAAGGAGACTGTCCAGAAGAGATGCAGGAGATTCAGAAGTCGTCTGGAGGCCGTGGTTGAAGCCAATGGAAATGTTATTGAATAAATTTACTCTTTAGTATTTCAAGATAGTTTTGTGTAATTTTGGTAAAAATATATCTGTTAAAATGAAATGTCAATGTTATTTTTGCGTAATTTAGACGACAATTTATCCATCGCATCCAGTATTTACGGCGTTTCGGTCGTTGTCTCTTCCGGCTTTCTTCAGGTGAATGTCGACATACTCGGCAAGTTTCCTGGAATATCAAAGGAAACCAATTATTCGGTCCACGGGAGTAAGAGTCACAATATAGTAAGGTCAGTCCGACACGGTCTGATAGAAAAAAGAGCACCATGACGCAATTTTGGAAACAGCATGCTGTACTGCTTGGCATTTGCGCCCTATGTCCAGTACGACCATTTCAGTGTTTGGGTATCAATCTGCGGACAGTGCTAATGATTCGGAAAGAGTTGGGCGGGGGTACATCCACATCATGGTTTTTGGATTGATCATTAGTGATAGCAACGTTATGCTTCCATTCATCTTCAAACAGGGCCTCAGACTCAAAACGAAGGCCTACATCAGGTGCCTTGAGAAGGTAGTGCTGTCCTGAGTCAAAAGGGGGGGGCTTGGGACGACTCTGTGCCTGAAAGGGTTAAACTGACTGCAGTTACCTGCTGCAATCTCCTGAAGGAGGTCTTGGATCTCTGACTAGATGACATACCGCTGTCACTTGCAAGAACTCTAGTATTTATGCATGACAACGCTCCCTCACACTCCGCCAGGGACAACCAAATATTCCCTTACGGTATACAAGGTGAAAGGTTGATGGTGTGGCCGCCAGTTTCTCCGTATCTCACTCCTATCGAAAATATTTGGTCTATCATTAAAGATCTTTATGCCGATGGATACGTCGAAAGATATCTTACGAGTGACTATCAACGCTACAGCAAGAGCAGCCCAACCTGCTACTATAAAAAATGACAGATTCCATGACGAATAAGGTTTGTGAAGTTATCCGTCCAAATGGCGCTCATATGGTCAAATAATTCATTACGTCAAAATAAACCTTATAATATTAATATGGTTTACTGTTAAATATATACTCAAGGTATACTTAATATATATCTTTCTTTTTTTCTGTCCCAAAAATATCGAGATAGTCTAATTTCATTCAAAGGCTATTAGCGTGGTTCACCCCACCAAAATGTCGAATATGAAGTAAAAATATAACGGACGTTACACAGAATGATGAAAACCTTACAAATTTTTTTATCAAAATCAAGTCACAGAAAACAGAGAAATCCTAAATTTCACAACTAAGCTATTAGCATGGTCCGGGGTCTAAATATACCCTACTTTAAATAGGTATGGAGTCTGTGTCGGTACTCACTAAATTAATTGTAAATTATTACAAGAAACTCAATTCATTTATGGATGATTTTGCGAAGTGTTAGGATAAATATGCCGAAGTGGGGACATCGGTAGCGTGTGAATTTTACGCCAAGAGATATCGCCTAGATTTCTCTAGAAAGAGATAACTATTATTTGTTTGGGTTCTTGTCAAAATTAAACTGATAACAATATATCTAATTTAATTAAAAACTCCGGACACCATTTGTAAGGAGGGTAGCTTTTCCAGAGAACTTCCACTTTATGGAACAAACTCCAACTTTGATGCCTTGACCAATTTACCTTCTCCAGATCAAAGGCCAATATATATATATATATATATATATATATATATATATATATATATATATATATATATATATAAATTCATGAATCATTCATACAAAAAACAAATATAGAGGTTAATGATTTAAATGGCGAGAATACATCTACGCAAACAACATAAATAAGATACATCAACCCCAAACCTGTATATGAATGATATGATCCCTGTTTATAAATTCCAGTTTCATAAGGTCTTTTAATTTTTACAAGCTTTCGTCTGTTCCTACAGACATCATCAGGTATGGAAATAGATTTCTTCTTGTTTTTACTTCTCGGTAATGAGAGGACAAAGAAAATAGAGAAAAAATGCTATGAGAAATGTGTTATTGTTTTGGAACGTGCGGTCGCAACGCTGAGTTTGAATTTAAATTTTAAGGTTGTCCGTTTTTGTACAAAAGAGAATTCTTTTTTACTGGTAGATTTTCCGTCTATGTGGCATGAACTATATTGTTCAATAATTACAGTAATCTCACACTTTTTATCCGAAAGTTGCACGTTGGATCGGTTATTTTAATTTCAATTAAAGATGCAAATTGTAATTTATAAATTCATGAATCATTCATACAAAAACCAAATATAGATGTTAATGATTTAAATGGCGAGAATACATCTTCGCAAACAATATAAATGAGATACATCAACCCCAAACCTGTATATGAATGATGTGATCCCTGTTTATAAATTCCAGTTGCATAAGGTCTTTTAATTTTTACAAGCTTTCGTCTGTTCCTACATATATATATATCCACTGCTTGCTCTATTTTACCTCCTCTTACTTTTCATATCACACACACCATTTCATAACCCTCTAACACGAGTAGCTCCTGTGCCTTGTATTGGAGGCTTACGGCCGGCCATATCGCGTTGAAACACCGATTCTCATACGATCACAGAAGTTAATTAACTCTGAGCCAGCTTAATATTTAGATGGATAACCGTTTCGGGATACCAGGTGCTGTAAGTATGAATGTGTGGGTGGTGTAATGTATAATGGCTCGGCATTGGAAATTGAAGAACCGAATTCCAATTTCAGTCGGGGTGGTTATATTCATTTACGCTAATACCCTTAGGAAAGGCATGGACCCACCGCTTCTTCCATCGAACTATGGTTTACTTATAAAAACTTAGATTTTCAGTAAATCGTTATTTTTTTCAATCATTTCACTCTAAGTAAGGCAATAAAGCCACTAAGACACAAGAAGTTGCCAAGTGTTAAAGAAAAAGGAAACCTTATTAACGAGCGAGAACAATAAAAAAGAGGAACCAAGTAGACATTAAATAACGAGTGACATTTCATTTAAATTTGTGAAGATCAAAGTTGGCTGGAAAGCAACAAGCTAGAAGAGAGTTTTACAAGCGAGAAATGCGAGTGAAGAAACTATTGGCAAAGAACCTACGGTTAAATCACGCCAATTCGACTATAAAAAGGATACCGTGTTGCCAATCTAGTACTGCGCTCACATTAATAAAGTCTAGGTATCATTTCTAAAAACTCTTAGAGTCTATAATTATTGTCTGTCAAAGGGTTGATAAGCCGTAAAAACTAGTAAATCAACCTTCTATTAGATGGCCTCTAGTATAGAAAAGAGTCAAGATACAAGCAAATTGGCAATCTTAATGCGAAATTAAGACTAATTTACGAAATGTCTAACAAAAAACGATTCATTTTATTGTACAGGTCGGACCGTACATAATATAACAAACCTCAAGGAGAGGGTTTCACATGAACGATAACAGAATACCAATCATTTGAAGGACGCCGTTCGGAGAGCCCTTGCAACAATCAATAAAACGCAGCTTCGTTAAATATCACAGAGGAAATGGCGCCGCATCATTTTGTGCCACGAAAATGATGGATGTTCATACAGACCTTCTCGATGTGTGACAGCGTCAATGAAAGCGAATAAACTGAATCCAGTACATGTGTTTTGTATTACTGTATTAATTGTTCTATTGTTCTCATTACTTTTCAGTAGGGTGTGACAAGACATTCGGACCATCCTGTACAGAGGTCTCATTCTATCGCTCCAGGAAATACACTATTCCTCCTGTTATGCTTTATATTTACAAGAAGCAAATTAGTAATGGGTTTTCATTAATACCACATATAACTTTAAACCTTACTGGAGATTCGTACTTCAGTTAGATTAGACCAAAACATAGTATAATGTTATATCTGGGTCGGAGGTGCATATGCTACAACGTGGTCCAAAAGTCTTGTTACCTTTACATCATATAATTTTCTATTTCACATGGCTGACACGGGAATGATGGTGTTCATACAGACTCTCTTGATGTATGACACCGAAATGAAAGGGAATAAACTGAATCCAGTATACGTACTTTGTATTGTTGTATTTTCATGGTCATTTATTGCTCTCATTACTTTTTTGGTACGCGTGATAAGACTTTTGGACCACACTGTACAACACAGATTTCAAGTAGAAGGCAAAATTGGCATTAAAAGTCAGTAAGACTGTATAACAATATTAAGCAAAGCATGTATTTTAAACAAATGAGTACTGAAAAAAAAATCACAATTAGTATTCTACATATTTCTGAATACAGTAAACAGTAAAATAGGTATAATTTATATTATGAGTAGATAAGTAGATTTTTAGAGTTATTTTAGAGTCAATCCAATTTATTACATAATTGTGGATGAAATTTAGGTTTATATATATACTAGTTCATAGTAAGAGAAATATAAGTTTTAATACAGGGTTATCCGAAAAATGTTCTATTTTATTTTGTGACACAAAAGTGATGGTGTTTATACAGACCTTCTCGATGTGTAACAGCGTCAATGAAAGTAAATAAACTGAATCCAGTCCATGTACTTTGTATTACTTGTCCTTCCATTGTAATCATTACTTTTTGGTAGCGAGGGTGACAAGATTACGTTAGTTCTTTTTACATAGTTAGAATAAACTACAACAATCTACCCCCAAAACCGAACAAATAGCTTTAATTAAATTCTCAAACCAAAACAAAACTATTGAATAAGTGATATAAACAAATTTTTGCGACGTTAACCCCTCCAAAAAAAAACTAAAAAACAACACCGATTAAAAACAAATAAATGAATATACATATATATAAGATAAGAAACAAAAAATAAAAATAAATAGAAACCATCAAAATAATTTAACCTAAATAAATAAATAAACAAATAAACGACTTCCGGTAAAATAACCGCCAAAATATACTACCCACAATGCACCACTGACCCGTATATATATAAATAGCCGAGAAAAATAACAGCACACGTGGCCTGACGATTGCATATAGCATGAAACAGACTGTCGCCTCTAAGTGTTCACTTCTACGTTCACTTTTTTATATATATATATATATATATATATATATATATATATATATATATATACCTTCGCTAATGATACAGGAAATATGTTCGGGTCATTCTATCACTTTAGAAAGGATCTGATTTCGTGTATCATTCATTATCTTCACAAGAGTTAAATTAGACCAAAAATAGAATAATTTTCTCATATCTGTGTCGGAGTTGCACATTTTACAGGCTTGTCCGAAAGTCTTGTCACCCTTACATCATATAATTTTCTATTTCAGATGGCTGACACGGGAATGATGGTGTTCATACAGACTCTCTTGATGTATGACAGCGTCAATGAAAGGGAGTAAACTAAGTACATGTGCTTTGTATTACTGTATTACTTGTCCTTCCATTGTACTCATTACCTTTTGGTAGGGGGGTGACAAACTTACGTTAGTTTCTTTTCACTGTTAAAATGAGTTTCAGAATTTCATTTTAACGAATGTTGTCAATGTGATGCCAATTCGTTAAAGAGAATCAATTAGTGATGTTTTTTAGAAAGATAATCAAAAATTTAATTTTTTTAAAAAAATTGCTTTTATTTTCAAATTGAGGAATTAAATGCGAAGAAGTAATGACTTCTTAAATGAAACACGCGCTGACCTATTTTAGACGATCAGCATGAAATTAGTTTTCGCAAAGCAAGTCGATGTCGTGATGCCGACTTCAAAGAAAAGATTTCTCTCTTTGCGAAGTGTTATGCGATATTCTAAGATTAAATAATTTCACTATTCCATGAAGTCTTTGAAACGCTATCTTTACCGTTCTTGTATTTAACACTGTTCTTTAAGAGTGAACCTCTTTAAATAGCCTCAATAAAATTCTAATTTCTAAGATAATATATAATAATTATTTAGTGTATTCTTTTGAAAAAGTATCTTAAGATTTGCTTTTATGACTTTTGTTTTTAAATTAGCTTTTGTTCTGGGTATGACGATGAACTACATTCGGCAGCAAGGACTCAAATCAGGAAGTATTGCGGAGCGTGCAACCACATCTTAACTGCTGTTGTGCATAGGTTCACCCTGACCCGGGGTGGTAGCAACCGTTACGGTCCCAACTATAGCCAAATAGTTAACTTCCAAGCTGGGGTCAAAGCATTATGATATTTTAAATGTACATTTTATAGTAAAAATACCAGAAATACATCTTCATAGTGAGAAAATTACTAGCAATATATTTTGGTGACGGGAATAACTACTGCTTCTAGGAAAATCAAATTTCGGCATTAAATAACCCATAAGTAGTCGATATGCCACTAAATAAAAAGAAACAAATAATGAACATCTTTCAATTTCCTAAGTGTTATTTTAGTATCTGAGGTGAATCATTGCTATTTTTTAAAAGCGTTTCAACCCAAGCAAGGCGGGAAGCCACCCGCACGCATGCGCTTACAGAGAATTGGAGCGAGAGCAAATAGGAGTGATAGAGGAAAGGTTGAAGAGAAGGATAGGGGATAGATCAAGGCATCTGGAGACGTCGATTGACATTACATTTGAATAGTTGGAGATTATAGCTATCAGTGAAACAAGGGGAGGGAGTTCCACAGGGGAAAGGTGCGAGACATGAAGCTATTGGATTAGAAGAGACGGCGACATTTAACAGTTTCGACAGTGAAAGGGTGAGAGCGAGATGTCAGCCAAGTAGAACGCTTAAATTCATGAAGTCTGGGAACCAGCGAAAGCAGCTCATCGGAGCAGTTACCGTGAAAGTATTCTCTGTGAGAGAGCGACTGCAGACGAGATGCCAGATCAGGGCCAATTACATTGCATAAACTTCTCTGGGTTTTATCAAGAACCCGGAGACAAACAGAAGGGGCTCCAGACCATATATAGCAGCAATACTCCATGCAAGGGCGAATGGTTGATTTGTAGATTTGAAGGATCGATTCCGGCGAGAAAAATGTCCTGACGCGGCACAGGAAGCCAACTTTCTTTGCGGTGGTCGAAGTAATTGACTCAATGTATTTGTTCCATCTCTGGTCAGCAGTCAATGTGAGACCGAGCAGTCACAAAGAGGTGTTCTCGTGGAGTTGAGCGTCAGACATTCTAATGGGAGGCAGGGATGGTTCTTTGTGGTGAGTATTACAGAGCAACTCTGTAATTTAATCGGACGAGTATCGTTATGCTTTTTTAGTCACTTTTGCATAATTAACTACAAACCGAGAAAATGAAAGCAACAGCACTAAAAATATTCAATCTGATGCTTTAAAAATTAGTAAATATTGTTCTAAAATCAAAGGCGCTCAAAACATTCTAGGCTAAAAATATGGTTCTTCGGCTTTCGGTGACGCATCCAATTTAACATTAACAAAGTGTCAGACTGCCGACTGTCCAATGAGAATTGAAATGTTGATTAGGCTATTATCGCCCATAAGTCCATTAGATTTTCTATCACACATTTTCTTTTCAAATCACCTAAACATTGTTGATATATTAAACTAGGGATTCTTAACTGCCGTATGGAGGCACACCCGTGCGGCGCGCGATCCTCTTAAGAGTACAGTGAAATATTGTCATTGCATACATATAGTGATTTTCCAAGAGTAGCTTTGATGTGGCACAAGGTTGAAAGTAGGGGAAACAGAGTAAGGATCGAACTTTCAACTTCTTATTTATGTGAATTAGGCTTCTCTCGATGGAGTAATGGATAGCGGCTCGGATTGAAGAATAGGAGAGACGTGTTCGAATTCCAGTCGAATGCATTACATTCACTTACGTACTAATACACTTGGAAAATTTTTAAGTGCTCTTCTTCTCCCCACAAGCTATGGGTAAAATAGCAGGACAGAATAGGTTCTATAGCCTTTTGATGGCAACTGGTCTACCGCGGAAAGTAATGGCATCTTATTGCGGGAAAACATCTGCCTCATCAGTCATGTATCGAAAGATACATGATCGCCTAAGTGTGTATCATACATGGCACATAACCGATTGACTGGGACTTCTTAACCCTCAATAACATCAAAAATAAGAAGCGCGAGAGACGAGGCTCATCTAAAAATAAATGGGGTTCTGTTTATCGTACATTCAACCAAATATTGCAGAAACCGTAAAAAGAGACAAGGCAGAGATTTCACATAAAATAGGGATTTACCAAGCATAGCTTAGATGTGGCATAAGGCCGAAAGTAGGGGGCACCCAGTGAGGATCGAACTCCCTATTCAGTCGTAATAGTTCTAGCGAGACAAGCTTGCTAACCATTACACCACCTCGAGGTGCCAACAGTTCACATTAAATAAACTGCACAGATACTTGAATAGAAACATTGAAATAAAATAAGTTCATATCCGTGAGTGTATTTTTTAACCGATGATTTTATTTAAGAATACTTAAATGTATATCCTTTTAAAATGTGAGCCGTAATGTTCCCTTTGTGGCTAGGTGTGCCGTTGCTTAAAAAGGTTGGGAAACACTGGTTTAGATGTTGGTACTGTCAAAGATATAATATAGATTATTATTCATTACCAAAAAAGGTTTTATCAGTTTTATTGCAATTTTCTTCTCCTTATTTATGTGAATTAGGTTTCACATGAGGATATGCTTATCGCACATTCGACCAAACATTGAACAAATTAAACACAAAGAAAACAAAAAAAAACAAAAAACAAACAAACAAAAAACATCAGGCGCACTAAATAAGCTGCACATATAGTTAAATAGAAAATTTAACTAAAATTAATTCATATTTTTGTGTTTATTTTTTAAATTTATGGTTTTATTTCATAACATTTAAATATATATCCTTTAAAATATTTTTTGCTAAGTTTGCTGTGATATTTTCATTTGCACCTAAGTAGGCCGTTGCTTAAAAAGGTTGAGTAACAATGTCTTAAACGGTCGAAGATAGGACCTTAAAAATTATATCACTCTATTGCTCGTCAAAGAAAGAGAGGTCGACCGAAATTCAAATAGACAAACAATATTCGGCAATGGTCAAAAACTGATATGTAGCTGTCTGTAAATAAAATCACATTGGATTGGAAAATGTTGGAAAAAATAAGTCGGGTGTGCTCAAAATTTGTCCTAGGCAGAAATGACTAACGTAGCACTGTAGATTACGTCATATATTCTGTTCGACGTTTCTGGAAAATTAGCAAATACGACAGACGCCTAAAAAAAGATGCAGAATAAATCGGCTGAAGCAGTTTAGTAAGAATAAAAAAGACAAAGAAACTGACAGAAAGTAAAAAAGGGTTTAATGTTATCAGTAATTTGTCACAGTAATTTATATATGATCTATATTATAATATTAACGTCGATAATATTATATTGAATCTGTTTTACATTAGCACTGGCTTTTATTCAATTCTGGACTTTGTCAGAAACTGTTAGGGAGACGGTGTGCGACCCAGGGATTTTCTCTGAATATGGATTCTGCGTCTTGAGTCGATATCAGAGACACTTGTCTTAAGAGTGCTCCATTATATATATATATATATATATATATATATATATATATATATATATATATATATATATATATACGTTTCATTAAATAATATAGACAAGTGTCTATTTATTTTATGTAAATTTTTTTCGTAACATCTGATAAGTTTAATAACATTATCGTTGAACAAAGGAAGAAATTCACAATATTGATCTATATTTTTTCCAAACTATATAGTTGATGAACAAATAAGATGCTTTCTTAGAAATCTCAATAATAAGCAAATAGTACATAATACTGCTTCTACTGATCTCAAATATAATAATCTCCTATATCGTAATCAAATGCATGCTAATTATAAACAAGATGAAAATATACTAAAAAATTTACTAAATTCTAATATCAACTACAGATCCTAGCAAAAAATTAAATTAATCATATACTACACTAAATCTAGTATATCCAACTTAATACTTCGCAATGATTCTTCTCCCCCGGTTAGCGATTTGTAAAAAACCAACATAGTTTATAAATTCAAGTGCCCTTTGGGAGAGTGTATCTCCAACGAATTAAATAATATTTATGTTGGTCACACCACAAAATCGCTTTCACGACGACACTACATTTGAATGAAAACTCTAACATTTTTAGGCATTTAAAACAACATGCCTGCCCGCACACACAATTCCGTAAAATACTTGTCGAAAACACAATTATATTCGACATGAAAACAATAGACAAAAACTAAAAATACTTGAAGCATTATACATCAAACAGTTGAAACCCAACCTAAACAAAATCAATTATGGCATCTCTACAAATATTCTTAAATGTCTATAATTGGTAACAGAAGCCATTGGTTTATACCAACGGCTTCCCATACTTCATACTTCTACAATTCACTCTCGTGTAGTCATGTGTGACGCCATGAGATGCGGTGCGATTTTCGCTTCTAGCGTCTTATATGCACGTGTTTATCGTTGCTTAGAAATCATCTATGTAAACATTGACAGACTATCATCACTGTCTTGTCCGTATATTGCTTAAGATGTTGTAATTGACATCTTTGATAATGGCTTATGTAAGCCGAAAGCTTAGATTGTATTAGAAAAAATATGGATCAATATTGTTAATTTCTTTCTTCGTTCAACGATAATGTTATTAAACTTATCAGATGTTACGAAAAAATTTACATAAAATAAATAGACAACACTTGTCTATATTATTTAATGAAACGTGTATGTCATACGGTTCATTCTCATGGGCGCATATCTATGTCGCAGCTGGTTCGATCACTTCAGCGTTGGAGGCATTAACAATAAAATTAGGATTCTCAAAATTATATATCGAGCGATATATTTTGGACAAAAGAAAAAGAGATCCAGTGAAATTCAGATGGAGAGACAACATATAACATAGCGATCAGAGTTCGAGAATTTGTCCCATGTTAATAAAATCGTGCAAATCAGAAAATTTGAAAATAACTACGTAAGTTATTCTCAAAATCTTCTAGTGGCAAATATATAGAAATTAATAGGAGAATTTGAGATAATCAAAATTAAGTAATTCATCGAGTCTAGAAGAATCCTCAACAGAATGCAGAAAGCACTGGACAGCCGTTTCGTCTTATATTTGGGACTCATCAGCAGTGCGCATCCACTACCGAGTATTGAAACCCGGACAGTTACGATATCAGGCAAACGTTGTACCAACGGGATTCGGTGACAAAGAGGTATCGAATTAGACTCGATATAGCGCTACTCGATTACATATTCCGTGGTGGAACTCATCCAAGTTTCCCTTACCCATAGGACTGCGCCCCCACGAGCCACGACTACTATCCCCAAGCCGCTCCATCCAGAGCATTAGAAGTTGGTTCAAGCAAGGATATACAAGTGATAAAAATGATTAGGAGGATTTGAGATAATCAAAATTAAGTAATTCATCGAGTCTAAAAGAAACCTCAACAGAATGCAGAAAGCACTGGACAGCCGTTTCATCCTATATTTGGGACCCATCAGCAGTGCGCTATATCGAGTCTAATTCTAAAAGAAAACTACAACACATATCAATTCTGCATTTAATCTCCTTCGAAGTAGTTTTCTGAAGCTACACATTTTATCCAGAGTCATTTTCATTGATGGACACATTTCTAGAAGTTCCTTCATGGGATTGCGAGTAGCCGCCTCCTCGCATTCTTTTAAAATTTCTTTGACGTCTTGAAATATTTTTGCTTTCAAGTAAGATTTGAATTTTGAAGATGAAAATACTGCGAGAGGCAAGTTCTGGGGAATATGTTGGTTGTCACACTTGGGGACTGTTGTCCTCAGCAAAAAACAAAAAACCAAAAAAAAAAAAACTCGCCGAACTCATGCAATTCTGTCCTTTTCTGACGAGCAGCAGCATGCAAACGGCGCAACACGTCACAGTAGTACTCCTTGTTTATTGTCTGATGAGGTTGAGCGTACCTATGATTAACAACACCCTTGTAGTTGAAGAAATCTGACAGCTCTGTCTTTACATTGTTTCGACTCATTAGTGCTTTCTTCGCTCTCGGAGAGTTTAGGTTCGTCCACCCTGAATACTGAGCCTTATTTTCATAGTCATCGCAGCCTCCTATGACCCTACAAAAAGTCTTCATCTTCCTCGACACAATCAAGGAGATCCTGCAATGATTAAAAGAAAATAAGATTTAAACAAAAAGCAAGGGTCTCCATAATTTCGTCTCCTTTGTAACTCTTAGCCGTTTTGGTCTTTTCTGAAACTAATTATTATTCTTTATCGTTAATTATTGAGAGAATTGTGCTCATCTTTGTCGCCATATTTATTACAACGTTTCGCACAGTGGATAAAGTCGTTGGTTAGATAGAGTGACAGGACCCAAAGAGTGCGAGTTCAATACCCGGTTAAGGCAGTGGAAAACTTGGAGAGGGGAATTAACAGGAGATAACTGATAACTGACATCCATTAACCATGGCACGTGGAACTAGAACAGTCTACCCCAGTGAGCGAAATAAAGGGTTCAGTTCGACATTCCAACCAACTGAAGAAGGCCGGAGCGTACAACGGCCGAAACGTTGTAATAAATATAGCGACAAAGATGAAGACAGTAATCTGGATAATGTAAATAGTGTACATGATACCTCATCTCAGAAATATAGACAGATACTGAAGGATCGGATAAATATAGCGACAAAGATGAGGACAGTAGTCTGGATAATGTAAATAGTGTACATAATAACTCATCTCAGAAATATAGACAGACACTGAAGGATCGGATAAATCTGGCGACAATGATGAGGACAATAGTCCGAATAATGTAAATAGTGTACATAATACCTCATCTCAGAAATATAGACAGATACTGAAGGATCGGATAAATATAGCGACAAAGATGAGGACAATAGTCCGAATAATGTAAACAGTGTACATAATACCTCATCTCAGAAATATAGACAGATCCTGAAGGATCGGATAAATATGGCAACAAAGATGAGGACAATAGTCCGAATAATGTAAATAGTGTACATAATACCTCATCTCAGAAATATAGACAGATACTGAAGGGTGATAAATATGGAGACAAAGATGAGAATAATAGTCCGAATAATGTAAATAGTGTACATAATACCTCATCTCAGAAATATAGACAGATATTGGGAGAATGTTTTCCATTAATGTTTCGGCCACTATGTCTTAACTTGTGTGTCCTTTCACATAATTGAATAAGGTTTGAGATATCGTTATTATTCTATAAATGTTTTCTTGGATAAAAATAATCCTCTTAGCTGCTCGACGCAATGTTGTCTCAAGAAGGACGTAAAAATAGATGCATAAAAGTTCCTCGGGGAGGCGCTATAATGTGCTAAAATGGTAAGCAAGCTTGTCTCACTAAATCAGTTACGACTGAGTAGTGATTTCGATCCTCACTGGATACTCCATACTTTCGGCTTTGTACCACATCTAAGCTACGTTTAGAAAATCATCTGGGAACTTCGACGTGGTTTAGTGGTTAGCAACCTTGTTTCGCTAGATCACTTACGACTGAGTACTGATTCCGATACACACCGTGTGTTCCACATTTTCGGCCTTGTGCTACATATCAGTTTGTCTTAGAAAATCATTTGGGCAATTCGACCTGGTGTAACGATTAGCAAGCTTATTTTCGCTAGATCATTTGCAAATTAGCAGTAATTTCCATCCTCAGAAGATTTTCCATTCTTTTGACCTCGGCCACATCACAGCTGTTTGAGGGTTCCTATAACTCCACAAAAGTGAATTCATGTTTTCTATGGTAAAAATATTCTATCCAAAGTAAAAATCATCACAAAAATGTCAAAAGTCATTTTTCTCACAGCTTATTTTCTCTGAAAAAAACAACAACAGATTTTCATACTTTTATAGGGGTCCAAAAAGGTAACAATTGAAAAATTATTGTTTTGTCATCATCTGAGCAAAATATCAAGGATTTGATCTGAACTTCTTAAAACTAACTAATTTCTGAAAGCAAACAATATTTTTTTTCATTTAAAAGTAAAATTGTCTGGGATAAATGAATCAAACATTTTTTTCAGGGGTAAAATGTGAAAAAATAGTGAAAATTTTGCATTTTTTTTTTCTAATTCTAAACAAAGATTTTCCCCAATAATGGGGAATTAAGCATTGTCTTTTTTAAATCAAAAAGCCTAATTCATAATCAAATTATTTCAGGCATAAAATTGAGACTTTGAAGAAAAACAACATTCCTAGGGGGTCAAAATGCGACAAAGTTCACTGGTAATTTTCAATTATATGGCTAGTTAGAGGTTAGAAAAATTGACACCAAGCCACGGAAATCTTTAGTAAAAGGCGAAAGATTTAATTCCTGACTGCCAAAAACCAGGAGTTTTTTGTTTTTGTTTTCAAAAAATAGCAGCGCTAAGGAAAATTAAGTCAAATTGACTTTGACATGTCTTGGTCGATGACAAGCCAGCCATTGATAAACATCAGAACAAGCTGTCATCAGTTTGTAATAAATCCCACCACTTACAAGATAAGAGCAAAGGCTGCAAAATGGGGTAACATTGGTAAAAAGGGCTTGATATGGGTTATTATTTTCAAATCTATGTTTGAACAATGGCTTGATGTGTTTTGCTTTGTTTTTTAACACCGAGACACGGGTGATGACAACAACACTTAGCAGACGACATTGTCTTTTTCGCCGCATTTTTTTCGTATTTTACATCGTCGGGTGATATAGCGATTCCTTTTATTCAATGATGTTCACACCAACTTAAAGGGAAAGGATTGAAATTTGGAAAAAAATGTTTTGAAGTGAAAAAAACAAACTTTTTCATAAAAAAGTGATTTTTCTCAAAAAAATTGGCCATAATTTTTTAATGCTAACACCCGAGTTACATTTTTCACAGCCAAATCGAAGATTGATTACCAGTGAATAATTCCATGTGCAAACAATAGACGTCTGGATCCTATAACATGACCTGAAATCATCTAGAATTTAACTGATTAATCGAAAACTTGTTGCACATAATCTTGTTTTCCTTGGTCAGTTTCCTTTATTTCATCTTGATGTTGTCATTTTCAGACAGCCAAGTCATCAAAGATACAGGAAAACAGCTTGGCAGAGGTTTTCTTTGAGAACTTGGCATTCTATGAGGTGTTTAAATGTTACTGAAGAATAAGATTTTTTTTCGCCGAGTATTTCGTTCAAGC
Organism: Acanthosepion pharaonis; assembly: GCA_903632075.3. Lineage (NCBI taxonomy): Eukaryota > Metazoa > Mollusca > Cephalopoda > Sepiida > Sepiidae > Acanthosepion > Acanthosepion pharaonis. Next base: position 1,427,634 of record CAHIKZ030000302.1, read on the forward strand.
GCCATGTTGGATTTTCCTATATGTCAAAAACAAGTTTTTTATACAGCTGTGTCATCTAAGATACACTTAAAAATCATTTGGGTACCTCGAGTTGGTGTAATGGTTAGAAAGCTTGCCTCGCTAGATCATTTACTCCTGCCTTAGTAGTAAGCCCGGCAGCGTGACAAAGTTAACCTGGTCGCTGCTCTCGAAAAGTATCTCCAAATTGAATGTGGCAGGAAATGCCTTGTAAATCTGAATGCTTTCAAAACTAAACTGCTCTCATTTAACCATCATAGAGAAACCTTCATCATGGTTGACACTCGTCTCCGTGAGAACGTACCCCTGTGCCTTCTTGATTTTGTTTATATAACTAACTTGAAGTGGAACAATTACTTTGAATCTATATCTACCTCTGGAAGGAAAGTTGGTTCACTGTGTCATGCCAGAAGGTATTTCTCGTCAAAGTCCATCTTACACATTTACCAATCTACCATTTGTCCTTGCATTGAACACTGTTGCCATATCTGGTCTGATATCCCTGCCGTTCATCCCGAGGTTCTCAACAAAATCCAAAGAAGGATCTGTAATGTACTGGATCCTGAATTGGCTTCCCGACTTCAGAAACCTTCTCACAGACGTGATGCGGCTCTCCTCTGTCTTTTCTACAAATATTTTCATGGCTACTGCTCAGAAGAGCTTTTTTCCTTAGTGCCCCGGCTACATGAATTTAAGCGAGCTACCAGATTACTATAGGTCCCTTTTACTGTTGAAATAGTTAATTGTAACTTCTACCCCAACATGTTCATTTCTCGAACTCCCTTCCTCTCACTTGCTTTTCTGATAACTGCAATCTTCAAAAATTTAAATGCAACGTAAATTATCATTTTCTGTTACCATAAAACCCTGTTCTTTTTCCCTTTCCTCATCCCCACGCCGCATCCATTCTTTTCTCTCACCTTCAATCTCCGTAACCCTCGCCACTGCGTGCTAGTGGCACTCTTGATTTGCTTAAAGTGAAATTATCAGAAGATGCTCCATTCTGTTTGCCTTGTGACACATCTAAATTACGCTTAGAAAATCCTTTGGGTACTTTAGTGTGATGTAATGGTTGGCAAGCTTGTTTCGCTAACTCAGTTAAAACTTAGTCGTGAATTTGATCATCACTGAGTGCTCCATATTTTTAGCCTTGCGCCATATCTAAGTAACGCTATGTAAATTGCTATAAAAGTTTTTGCAATCATAGGGAAATACAGACATAGTTGTTGATTGACATTTGAACTCTTTCAAGAATTTACAATAACGAATTTGATACTCATATTACCAACACACTTTCTGACAAACTCATATCTTCCTCGTTTTTTTTTTTTTTTTTTTTTATCTTATATCTTCCCCAGACTGATTCTGGGTTAAGAATGGAGCAAAATGTTTCATGCGACGACTTTTTAGGCTTGGGTCTCGAAACAGTTCGTACGGTACTAATAAAAAAAAAAACAATGGACGTCATTCAAGGCATAGCGAAAGCCAAAGACGCTTTCTTCTTTACCAAATAAAAGTGCCAGGTAAAACATTTCGAATCATGAAATTAGCGTATCGATTCAAATAAATCTTTCACCGGAATATTTTTAAAATAACTTTAATAATCGTGCCGCAGGGGAAATTATTTAAAAAGCAATCAGCGTGCCGCTGGAAATTTAAAAAAAAAAAAAAGAGATTGAAGGAAATAATTTTATGATGTCCGAATTTCTATTTATGAGCTTGTTCAGAATATAATTTCCGATTTTAGAATCAACAAATATTCATGTATTAATATATTTAAACATCGTTTAAATCAGTCAAAATGGATACCCTGAATATGTTTTTGCTGAATATATTTCTGTCATCGGGTTTCAAGCTTTCTTTATGCCTTTCCTATAAAACTCTAAAGTTTTGGAAGCTAAGAATACTTCAAATACAGATTCTGCAATTTTCTTTGCAACAGGATGATATTTGTATTAAAAAAATGTTAAGAAAAGTGGTAGTCAGTAGCCGAGGGGAATATGATGGATTGGGCAAAGTTTCTCGTCCCAAGTCGGTGAGTTTCTGCTGTGTCACACTGTGAGCATGTTGACGAGCATTGTCATGTAACAAAATTGAACTTCGTCGATTAACCAGCGCCGATTGCGTTTTGGTTAACTGAATGCCCATTTCATTCATTTGCTGGCAGCAAACTTCAGCAGTGATGCTCTGGTTAGATTCCAAAAATCTGTAATGGCTAATGTCAGTAGAGGGCCATCAAGCAATCAGCATAAGCTGTTCTTGGTGCAATTTTGGTTTTATAAATGTTTTGGGTTCTTCGTCATTGAGCCAATGGTTTAGGATTATCATAAAGGATAAAGTTTTGATCAC